>BQKN01061709.1:69750-86417 GCA_022839385.1 Asparagus kiusianus | reverse complement strand
ATTTCTACATGCTAGATTATATATGAGTTTAGTTGTTTTGATTTATTGAATCTCATTGTTACACACACCCATTTGAGCTTATTGTATTTGCATACATAGTATATTAGGGTTGTGAGAGATTGTAACATTGAGTTGTGCTTTAATTGTGTTCTCATCTATTGTAGAGAACAAATTCATATTTGTTACTTTGTGAGATTGTAAAGTTTTCGGTGAGCTAGAAAACCGAGTGTGTAGTTCCTAGAGGAGAGGAACGGAGACGTAGGTCGAGGGGACTGAACTCCGTGAAGAAAATTGTGAGGAGTGACGTTGTTCGGTGAGCGTTGAAAACCGACACTGTGAGGTGTGTAGAAGTTCCGGCTTCCAAACCGGGTTGTGATAGTGGATTTTTCCCCGGGAGTGGGGAGCGGAGACGTAGGACGGAAGGTCCGAACTCCGTGATCATATTGTGTGTTTGAGTGTGCTTTGGCGTTTATTTATACTTGTGTTTATGTTTCTTATCGCCATTGTCATTAGCTCATTATTTATATGATCCACTATCTAGTTCATATTGTTTACCCTTGTGTTAGTTGACATATCCTTGCATATATCATATTGAATATCTCTTTGGTAGGATATATCATCTTGTGTTGGTTTATATATCGTTGCACCTATTTCTATCATATAGGATATATCACCTTGTGTATATTGCATATTCTTGCACATAACTCTTTGTATATCTATCTTGCAAGAATACACTTGTTAATTAATTTTAATTGGCATTTAATCGGATTAGATTAGCATAAGACCCTAATCACCCCCCCTCTAGGGTCTAACATTGTTTACGACGGAGGCAGAGTATATGGAGGTTACAGAGGCTGTGAATGAGGCTATTTGGCTTCGAGGACTTTTGGAGGAACTTGGTATATCACAGAGGTCTGTCACTATTCATTGTGATAGCATGAGTGCTATCTATTTGGCGAAGAATTAGGTTTTTCATGCGCGGACGAAGCACATTGGCGTTCGTTATCACTTGGTTCGAGATGTTCTTGAAGATGGCGATGTGGAGATTATGAAAGTCCACACGAAGGATAATCCGGCAGATATGCTCACAAAGGTGGTTCCGAGCAACAAGTTTGATCACTGTCGAAGCTTGTTGCACATTCGTGATTGTTGAGGCCGTTAGCGGTCATTTTGGATGAACTACGGATGGCTTGATTCCTTGGGCAAGAAGATACGTAGGCAGTCATTTATGATACAGCTGATTTGGTGAGTAGATACCGACATTTGGTTGCTTTGGTGTCGGCTCAGTTTTGGGAAAACTTCGCCGAGGTGGAGAATTGTGAATCGCAATCAAGTGGGGGCTACCCACGTGCAAGGCAATGTGGTTTTGAGAAGTGGCCGCATGAGATTCTGATTTCCGCATGAGATAGATAGCTGCCCTCACCTATATATACAATTTTGTGATTTCTAGGGTTTTGTGCAATTGAGGGTGAGTGCAGGGAATTATTTGTGCGGCTGCGGGAAAGGTGCAAGGTTTGCGGTTGTGGGAAAAAATTTTCGGCAGGGTTTTTTTTTGTTTTTGCGGCTGCAGGAGAAAACAACAGCTGTGTTGAGGAGACTTTGTGTAGTCCCTTTTAGGGTTTTGTGCATCCCTTTGAGAGAGTTGTGTGAGGGATCTGAGAGTTTGTGTGAGGGTTTAGATTGAGTGATTGTAAACCTAATTGTGTTATCTCCCTCTAATAGTAGATCTCCCCCTCTTTGCCCGGTGGACGTAGGCAATTTGCCGAACCACGTAAAAAGTAGTTGTACTGCTATTTGTGTGATTTGTAATAGCTTTTAGGTTCCCTCGACGCGTAGTCCTAGAGCTGACGAGAGGAAGAGCTAATATCCCACTTTGGTGGGATATTAGGCTTCAGATTCTTGTTCACTTTGAGAAACAAGAATTTTTATTGCGATCTAACTCTATTGTTGTGCCGAGGTGCTGCCGAAATTTTCGCTACGCACAACACAGATGATCCGCCCACCTCGAGCTCTGAGAACCAAGCATAAAGTCAAAGAAGGAAAGAGGCCCCCTCTCGGTAGTTCAACCTCTCGACGATCCAGCAACTCTACGACTTCAACTGACTGTGTGATATCAGACATTAACACTTTAGTAGTATTTATATACTCTAAGTTATTAAAATTAACTCGTTAGTATCGTTTCTTATGCAAATATAAAAATTTTAATCTAAAATTTCTCATATAATATTTATATGATAATTTTATAACTTTCTAACTATTAAGTTTGTTGGATTTACTAATAAATTTATCAAAATTTGATTTTTAAAGTATAACCACAATACATCTAAATTAGAATTTGGGTAGGGCTAAAAGTATATTTAACAAATATCAATAATTTTAACAAATGAATATCATATGAAAACTTTAGGATAAAAATTTTCATGTTTACATAATTAATAGTACTAATATGCTAATTTTACACAATTAAAGATATATAATTGCTATGAAAAATAACTGAGTGCCTATAAATGCTAAGTGAGCGCAAATATAAGGTATTTAAGTGCTATTTACCCTTCTTCTGCTTCCGTTCTTCTCTCTCTCTGTCTGTCTGTGTGTGTCTTTTTTTTATTGAAATGTTCACTCATCTTAAACATATGAATAATGCTAACTACACCATTATATTCTATTCACAAGAAAAATTGAGCCATATATTTTGAAAAAAGTTCTAAAAAAGTAGTCTTCACATCTAACGATATTATGAGGGTTAGCTTGAAAATTTTGAAATTCACTGGGGAGCTTTCTAAAACACCCAAATTTTAAGGGGTCAAGATGTTTTTTTTGAAATTTTGGGGATTGCCTCAAAATAGTAAACTCACCCAATCAAATACAATAATTGTATTTGTGCCCCACGTAAAAAATTCATAGCTGGTTCGAGGCAGGAAAATAGGAAAAGTAATTAGCTTTTAACAAATGGGATAAGATAAATGTGAGATACAATGCAGCATTGCAGCTCATATACTATTTAGAGTGTGTCTAAGCTTGTAGTTTGGTTCAGTACTAAGATCAAAATATAGGTGAATCCATCTTGATCAAAGTGGGGGTCGAAGAGGACCAAGAACCGTTGTAAGTTTAGGTATCCCTAAGATAACTCCTCTAAACTTTTAAAATCTCATAAACTATAGTTTTTTTAATAAGGAAAATACGTCTTTGGCGCACATAACAACAATACCAACAATCATAACTACTAGGCCTTTGGTGCACATGGGAATCGAACCTAGCCTCTTCCACGGAGAGCGACATGGCTTTACCATGTGACCTGCTAAGCTGTCACTCATAAACCATTTCTTAACCTTTGACAATATCAGAAAACCTCATTTCATCTTTAACTGTTGAGAATTTTCGAAAAACCCCATTCACCTTTTGACTTTTTTTTAGAAAAACCCTCTAAAAATGTGAACCATAATTTTACTAGCAAAGATATCTCCCTACAAATTTTTGTCCACTCACATGAAAATTGCAGTTAATATTATTAAAAAAATTTGGTGAAAGATGTTGAAAGTTGAAGGGGCTCTCTGAGAATCCCAAAACTTAAAGGGGGGTTTTGTAGGGGTTACCCGAGAAATGCAAAAACTCAAGAGGTTTTTCTGATATTTATCTATTAAAAGATCCACCTTTCAATTCAAATTCGTAACATTAGAACTCACTCATATGATGTAAATTAAGAAAGATGTATTTAATACTGTACTTCTTTCCAAATATGAACACCAATCAGAAACAATTATAAAACTTTTCAATTATTAATTAGGGAAAAATATGTCCGGGCCTCAAAAGCAAAAACTTCATGTGTTGCAGCCCCTCTTAGCTTCCCCCATGTGGTTCAGCCCTTTAAAACGTACTATTTTGTGCCGCACCCCTTTTTTATCAATTATTACATGTCAGCTAAGCTAAAATCCCTAAAATATCCTTATCCCCTCTCCTCAACCCCTCAGACCCAACACTCATATCCTCTCTCTCATCTCCTCTCACTCTCTCCTCTCTCTCTCTCTCTAAACCCAATGGTTTTCTCAAGCTCGTCACCCTCGCCCTCTTCGCCGTCGTCACCTCCGCCTAAGCCTCCAAGCCTCCCCTCGAGTTCGCAGCCGCCTCCCCTCCTCTTCTCCGCCCGACCTCATCGCCATAGCTCACCGCCGCTCCCCGCCTCTCCCTCGACTACGCTGGAGTTTGCCGTTGCTGCTCTCTGCCTCGTCCTCGAGTTCACCGCCGCCTCCTCCCCGCCCGACCTTTGAGTTCATCCTTCCCCCTCCCTTGAGTTCAGCCGTAAGTTCAGCCTCTAAGGCTCCACTTTGAATTCGGTCACCTCAATTTCATCGATTCCCTTCTCTTAAATCCTTCACCTAGATCTGAGCGCTCCTAAGGAACTCGCCATCGCAACGGGGATCTAAATCTTCAATCTTTTAGAGGGCAGTCCTGTAAAAATGGCGAATCTTTTCTTTCATTGAGAAAAGATTTCTTTCTTAATTGAATCCGCGCTCATTTTCGTTAAATTCTAGTTCTTGTATGTGTTGGCTATTAATGTATTAAAAACATGAGAATTTCTGGAGCGATCGAGGATGTGGAAGTGAGCAAGAAGGCATTAAAAGTAGAACTAACACGTCGCGCGTTAGAACTAACATAGGATGAGTTAGAACTAACATGAGGCGGATTAGAACTAATATGAGAACCCAAGAGCCTCTACTAAGATGAATTAGAGCTATAACTAACATGGGACGGGCTAAAACTAACATAGGACGGGTTAGAACTAACATGGGGCTGGTTATAACTAACTTGAGAGCCTAAGAGCCTAGAACTAAGATGAATCAGAGCTAGAACTAACATGAGGTGGGTTAAAACTAACATAGGACGTGTTAGATTTAACATGGGGACGATTAGAACTAACTTGAGAGCCCAAGAGCCTAGAACTAAGATGAATTAGAGTTAGAACTAATATGAGACGAGCTAAAACTAACATGAGGCCGGTTAGAACTAATATGGAGCGGGTTAGAACTAACTTGAGAGCCCAAGAGTCTAGAGCTAAAACTAACATGAGGCGGACTAGAACTAACATGAAGCGGGTTAAAACTAACATGGGGTGAGTTAGAACTAACTTGAGAGCCCAAGAGCCTAAAATTAAGATGAATTAGAGTTAGAACTAACATGGGGCGTACTAGAACTAACATGAAATGGGTTAGAACTAACATGAGGCGGGTTAAAACTAACATAGGACGGGTTAGAACTAACATGTGACAGATTAGAACCAACTTAAGAGCCCAAGAGCCTAGAACTAAGATAAATTAGAGCTAGAACTAACATGGAACGGGGTAAAACTAATATGGGGCCGGTTAGAACTAACATGGGGCGGGTTAGAACTACCTTGAGAGCCCAAGAGCCTAGAACTAAGATGAATTAGAGCTAGAACTAACATGGTGCGAACTAGAACTAACATGAGGCGGGTTAGAACTAACATGGGGCAGGTTAAAACTAACATGGGGTGGATTAGAACTAACTTGAGAGCCCAAGAGCCTAGAACTAAGATGAATTAGAGCTAGAACTAACATGAGGCGGGCAAAAACTAACATGGGGTCAGTTAGAACTAATATGGGGCGGGTTAGAAAGAACTTGAGAGCCCAAGAGCCTAGAACTAAGATGAATTAGAGCTAGAATTAATATGGGACGTGGTAGAAGTAACATGAGACAAGTTAGAACTAACATGGGGAGAGTTAGAACTAACATGGGGAGGGTTAGAACTAATATGGAGCGAGTTAGAACTAACATAGGACGGGTTAGAACTAACATGGAACGGATTAGAACTAACTTGAGAGCCCAAGAGGCTAGAACTAAGATAAATTAGAGCTATAACTAATATGAGACGGGCTAAAACTAACATAGGACGGGTTAGAACTAGCATGGGATGAGTTAGAACTAACTTGTGAGCCCAAGAGCTTAGAACTAAGATGAATTAGAGCTAGAACTAGCATGAGGCAGGATAGAACAAACATGAGGCGGGTTAGAACTAACATGTGACGGGTTAGAACTAACATAGGACGAGTTAGAACTAACTTGAGAACCCAAGAGCCTAAAACTAAGATGAATTAGAGCTAGAACTAACATGATTTGTTGGCATTTTTGTAAACACTGTAACATTTAACGAATGAACTCAATGAATTAGATAAGTAAATCCCCGAAGCGACTGTATTCTACTTTTCGTGTAGAGATTTGTAATTGATTCTTGTGCGGGTGTGACCACCATTATAACATGAAAGATCGAAACGCATTGAAAAATATATAAAAGTCATCAGAACTCCAGTAATATTACAAGAATATTTGGTGTCCAATCCAATCATCAACTTTAGAAGTCCAAAAAAGGTTTAGATGTAAGCTTAAATAAAGTTTTGATTAATTACCATCATAATCAATGTCACTTTGTTCTCCTGAATATTGAAAAAGCCAAAAAAGCATTTGTTGTCATGAAAGTTGATGCCGAGCATGATCGACATGGGTTGCGATATTTGTTAGTCTAAGTTGTGGATGACTTGTAGCTTCTTCTTGGAAAGATCTGGGTTGATGGCATCCTGACAATGTGGAAGCCGAACTCGAGGGCGAGGCGGTTAGCGACAGCGGCGAACTCCGGTATAGTCGAGGGCGAGGCGAGGAGCGGCGGCGAGCAATGGCGATGAGGTAGGATGGAGGAGAGGAGGGGAGGCGGCTGGGAACTTGAGGGTCCAACTCGTGGGCTAGGGCGCAGATCTGGAGCCCGACGTCGTGGTGAAGGCCGTAGTCGCGGGCAAGAACGGGGCTTGAGAGCTTGACAGAGAGAGACGGGAGAGAGGAGATGAGAGAGAGAGAGAGAGAGAGAGAGAGAGAGAGAGAGAGGAGAGAGAGAGAGAGAGAGGAGATGAGAGAGCGCTATGTTTGAGGGATTGAGAAGAGGGGATAAAAGATATTTTGGGGATTTTACCTTAGCTAGCATGTAACAATTGCTAAAAAGGGGCTGCAGCACAAAATAGTACATTTTAAGGGGCTGAACCACATGGGAGAAACTAGGAGGAGCTGCAGCACATGAAGTTTCTGCTTTTGGGGCACGTATACCTTTTTCCCTATTAATTATTCAGTACTGATATCATTTTCTAGAAATCCTTAGTCTGTCACTGATTAAATTAAGTCCTGTTCATTTATTACTATTATATATAAGGTTTTATTCAAAAGGTGCTATTTTGTTCACTCAGTCTCATCCAAGAAGCGAGATCATTCTATCATCTACAGTATGATCCGAGAAGCGAGTCATAAATTAGGGGCTAAATTGACAAATGTGGGATTGAAAGTATAATTTTGGAAATAACAAAACCCATATAGTAGATAAATGAAAATTCCCTTGATTTTTTGGTGGTTATTTGGCATCGGAGAAAACTTGGTTGGTGGACTCATATTTGTGAGGAGGAACCTTGTTCGAACACTTCACCCCGTTAGAAGAAATTAATAAACTATTTTAAGAAAAATCTCCAGAAGCTGGAGCCCATTTTAAATCCACTCCCAACTCCATTTTAAAGCCGACTGGAATTAATGTTGAATGATTTTCTCGGCATTTTGTGTTTTGTTTAACACAAGGAGAGGAGGGCGACGCAGAATAATGAAATTTTATGACGTGGGGGCTCATTCTAAACCCCCATAATTATCTTTAAAAACACTGAAAATACTTAGCAGTCAAGGGTCGACAATGTCAATGAAGGGAGATGGGTATAAAAGTTTAACGTACGAGCTAGTGTTAAAGATTTGATGATGACTCATACATTTGCAAATTGTAATTATTCTAATTGCTTTCTGGTGCTAAAATATTTAAACCTTATTTCAGTTACATGTCCTTCTCATCTTCTTATCTTTCCATCAACATTTTCAATTTTAACTCTATTTTCTATTTCAAAAGTGCATGGCTCCGTTGAGTCCTCAAAAGCTATCCCACCTATAATCTCCGTGTACAATCAGAGATTAATCAAGTTAATTAAGATAAAGATCTACAATATTAGCTCTACTGTTAATGGAAACTGTGGCGCATAATCCAAAGGTTTAAACTTATTCTGTTACTATTTAGAAAAAATTATTATTATGTTACTACTCAACGCTTGTTTTTTTTTGATAAAGTAAGAGAGAGAGTCTTGCGTAAATTTTCCTTAAATTGAATACTGAGTGTGCACATATATTTATACAAATAGAGAAGGGTAAGGTGTGTTCTCACAACCAATGTGGGACTAAAAACTCACTACTAACACTATTATCAACAGCCCCCCTTAAACTCATGTTGGATCAAACAAAGTGAGTTTGCGTATAAGAAACTGGAGCCGATAAATAGGTAAGACCTATGTGAAGAAATCTGCAAGCTCGTCGGTGGATGACACATGAGGAAGTAGAATTGTCTTATCCTTGATAACTTATTGACGGACAAAATGAGCGTCAATCTCAATGTGTTTGGTCCTCTCATGAAATACTGGATTATTAGCAATCTGGATGACACTCTTATTATCACAGTATAGAGGAGTAGGAGTCGAAACAGAAATACCGAAATCACTGAGAAGACGACGAAGATGAATAATCTCTTTAGCTGTTATGGACATTGCACGATACTTTGTCTCGGTGCTGGAAAGAGCAACAACATCATGTTTCTTACTCCGCCAGGAAATTAGGGAATCACCAAGAAATATATAATAACCTGTGGTAGACTTCCTGATAGTGGGATCACCAGCCCAATCAACATCAGAATATGCACAAAGCTCTAACTTGGATGTAGTAGGAAACAGAAGAGAGCAAGTGCTAGTACCCCGGAGATACCGAAGAATCCGTAATAAATCAGCATAGTGTACAGAACGTGGGGCACTAACAAATTGATTAATAATGCCAACAGCATGAGAGATGTCTAGTCGAGAGATGCACAGATAGACTAACTGGCTAACAAGATGTCGATATCGGATAGGATCAGATAGAAGCTCACCATCAGTAGAGCGAAGTTTGATATTCTGTTGGAGTGAAGTATCAACAGTTGCATCGTCAGTTAGCTCAGTTCGATCTAGAATATCCGAGAAATACTTCTATTGAGACAGTAGTACACTCTGTGGGCCTTGAGAAATTTCTAGACTAAGAAAATATCAAAGTGATCCAACATCCTTCATGCGGAACTGTTGTTGCAACTAAGATTTTGCGTACTGTATACTAGCCACATCATCACCTGTAATGATCATATCATCTACATATATGAGTAATAAAAGTCTGTCACACGATGTAGTGTGAACAAATAGAGAAACATCTTGATGACTTTCCATAAAGCCCGTCTTGAACACGACATCGCGAAAACACTCGAACCAAGCACGTGGTGCCTGCTTGAGACCATAAACAACACGGCGAAGGAGACATACATGTCCCGGAGGAATATTGGACCCTGAAGGCGATTGTATATATACTATCTCAGATAAAGAGTCATGAAGAAAAGCATTTTGACATCTATCTGGTATAAGGGCCAACGATGAGCAGCAGCGACCGAAAAAAGAGTACGAACGGTGGGCATCTGAACAATAGGAGCAAATGTCTCATCATAATCAATACATTGTTGCTGAGTAAAACCTCGAGCCACTAAACAAGCTTTCCAACGTTCAATGGTACCATCAGGACGATACTTGACCTTTTAAACTCATTTACTGCCAACTAAAGAGATGTCAGGGGGACAGGAAACAACATCCCAGGTATGTATTTGTTGAAAGACCTGAAATTCCTCAGCCATAGTCTGTCACCACTCTGGAAATTGAATGACCTCTTGAAAGACTTTAGCTCAACTATAGTATGAATGACAGCAAGAAAATTATGAAAGATAGATGAATAGGAAGTAACCGAAGCATACCATGCAGGCATGACATGTGGGCGTTTGCCTCGATGAAGAGCAAGAGGAACCACAGATGGGGGAGATGCTGGCGCAGGTGCATGGAGGTCAACAATATGTTCTGGAGTGGGTGTCATGTCTACGAGATAGGGATCGGATGGTGGAAGAGAAGGCTCGGGTGAGGGAGAGTCAACAGAAGGAGATGGAGAGATTTCAGAGAGATCTCGAAAGGAGAACTGAGGTAAGGAAGAGGGTGATGCAGCTGGCGGAGAAGCACGATCAGTAGTGTGGAGGAAATTAAACTCATCAGAAGCAGAATAAAATGGAGAATCCTCTTCGAACTTAACGTGTCGAGATATATAAACTCGACGAGATGCGGGATCATAACAACGATAACCTCGATGTTCCGAACTAATTCCTAAATATACACAGAGAACAGCTCTATGAGAAAATTTATCACGTTCATGAGATGGCAGAAGAACAAAATAGCGATAACCAAAAACGCAGACCAGATCATAACGGGGAGGATGAGTATAAACACGACTATGAGGAGTAGCACCGGAAAGAGAGCTAGATGGAGTGATATTAATGACATGAGTAGCAGTGAGAATGACCTCAGCCCAGAAAAGATAAGAAATAGAGTAAGAAATGAGCATGGATCGAGCGGTATCGAGAATATGACGATGTTTACGTTCAGCAATACTATTTTGCTCATGAGTGTAAGGATATGACTGTTAAAAGATAGTCTATGAGAGGACATGATAGAGCACATGGTAGAGGATAGGTACTCTTTGGCACAGTCAGAACGAAAAAACTTTAATATGAGCTTTTCATTGAGTGAAGATCATCATAGTGAAGGCTTGATAAGCAACAAGTACATCAGAGCGATTTTTAAGTAGGTAGATCCATGTATAATGAGATAAATCATCGATAAAACTAACATAATAGAAGTAGCCAGATGAAGAAGTATTGAGAAGGAGAGGATACGAGACCAAGTGCTACGGATTCGATAAGACTTTCCAGCCTTTTATAAGACACATGACCAAGTCGTCTATGCCACAAACATGCGAAAAGCAAGGTAGAGGATTTTGGACTTACAGAAGCAACAAGAGAACGTAGATGTATAGACTCTGGAAGGTGAAGATATTCCAGAAAATACAATTTGTGCCTCCTCCGATTGGCCCCAATAGTCTTGCCCATTTGTGGATCCTGCACAATACAAGTATCAGAAGAAAATGAGACAAGTAGGTCATCCATACATAAGAAGCTAACAGAAATTAAATTCAAACAAAACTGGGGAACCACATAGACGGGGCCAAAAGTTTGACGACCAGATGGGTCAGTTTGTAGGGTGATAGAGCCATACTGAGTGATAGACAAATGTTGTCCAGCAACCATGTAGATAGAGGGAAGAGAAGAGGAAGTGAAGACATAAGATAAGAGGGAGGCATTACGAGTCATATGAAAGGAACAGTCAGAGTTAAAATCCAGAGATCATTTATACCAGAGACCGAAGAGTTAACTGAAGAACCAGCAAGACGCATACCAGAAAGTTGCGCAGTAGATGTAGAGGCTCTATGCTGAAGAGCATCAATTTGATGGCGGATATCATAGAGTTGTGCAGCAGATGGAGAGGTGGTATGTTGAAGAGCCGCAATTTGACGGCTAATATTTGCAATAGCTTGAAGAGCCTCAATTTGACGATGAATATCAAAGAGTTTTGCAGCAGATGGAGAGGTGGTATCCTGAAGAGCCGCAATTTGACGGCTAATATCTACAATAGCTTGAATGGTAGGGTCTGAAGTGGTAGATGACATAACATTGACTGGTAATCCTGGTGCACTAGAGGATTAGGACTAAAGGATCACTGACTACGGCCAGTTCCTGAGGAACGTAACTCAGGATGAAGCTGGAAATATGTCTCAAAATGGCGTTTCTCCTTCTTGGAATAGATGCAAAAGAGCTTAGACCGAACCTTTGAAGCAGGTGCCAATGAAGAGGCCATAATAACAGCAAGTCAAAGTTCAAGATAATAATCCTTGAACATAACCCGAATGTTTAAAGGAGAACCGAAGGTTAATGTAGAAACCCGAAGGTTAAAATGACTGTCAAATCTGAGAAAAAAAGAAGCAACCGGTGACTAAGGTGGCCCGAAGATCAGCCGGATCTGCTGCTCACGCCGGAGACCTACAACGGATGTCGATGTTGAAACGTCGAGACGTTGAGATGGATTAAAACGGCGATACCGTAACTGATTGTGAAACGACAATGTCGTTTGTTTGAGGCCGAGAGACGGCTTGAAACGGGGATGCCGTTAATTTGAGACCGAGGGACGGTCTTGAAACGGAGATGCCGTAAATTTGAGATCAAGAAACGATCTTGAATACGAGAACGTGAAACGCGTTAAGAGGCCGCAAAGCGACAAGGCCAAAAATCAGGCAAATGAACACAAAAAAAGCGTTTAAACGTCTGTAAAACAGCAAGACCAAGATTTGACAAAAAGAACACAAAAACGTTAAAAATTTTTATTGGAAGTGAAATAATAACCCTAGCTCTGATACCATGATAAAGTAAGAGAGAGAGTTTTAAGTAAATTTCACTTAAGTTGAATATTGAGTGTGCACATATATTTATACAAGTAGAGGAGGGTGAAGTGTGTTCTCACGATCAATGTGGGACTAAAAACCTACTATTAACACTATTATTAACACTATTATCAACATTTTTTAATGTTAGTTTTTTTTTTTTTGCTTCTTCATGTTGGTGATTGGAGGACACAAAATGCTCAAACTTTCCATAAAGTCCCTCCATATCTTGCTGATAAATTGGGAACCTTGATGAAGTGACTTGATACGGCAATGTTTACTAAAGAGTGCTTGTCGGTCGTACTGTTTGATAACCAACTGCCAAACCTGTGATGCTTATTTTGGAATTGAAAGCAACTTATTTTAACAAAGTTATGCAACAAAACCCACCATGGGTGGTGCAGGGCCTGCAGGCGGTTAAGAGATGCAACGATGATTCTGCTAACACTATCTAGATTTCTAATTAGCTCCAAATCTCTAGTTCCATCTCGTTTGTTTAAGGGCATGTTTGTACGGAAGTAATTATGAAGTAGCTGAAGTAAAAGAAATAGAGACTACTTCTGTTACTTCCAAGCAAAAAGTGTATTTGGTTCTCTGAAAAACTTACTTTCAATACTTCCTTAACCGCTTATGTGGCGCCTACGTGTCATCCTTACTTCCAAAATATTTTTCCAATCCTCAATACTCAGAAGTAGCTCGGAAGTAATTGAAATGCATATTAATTAGGAAATAAATAATTTTTTTATTAATATTTCCTTTATTAGTTACTTCTAGCAAATTTTCATTGATAAAATTGCTCTTAATTTTAACAATTATTTTATAGTAAATTGTGATGGTCGTTGGCCAACTTTTCTTTGGGATGAAGAGAACAGTTTATCTATTAGTTTTTTGTCTAAATATCACGTTGATGTTACGATCAAAGGAGCGAGGGAGGAGGAAAATTGAAGATTCATAGGAATTTATGATCATCCGGAGTCTCATCGTAGGCGAGAGATAAATAATTATTTAGAAGCTATGTGGTTAAAGGATTCTTCTTGCTCTCAAGTGGCGAGGGGTCATAGTGGCATGAAACTAGTTGTAACGTGCTAGATCAAATTAAAGAGCGTGACGTGCCTTTAAAATTGTGAAAGCAACATGTGTTAATTACATCCTAGTAATATTTCCAAATATTATTCAAACAAAAAATAGTAAATAAAGAGGAAGAAGTCTACTTCCATTACTTTTAAAAATATATGAAACAAAAAAAATGTTATTTCCACTACTTTCTACTTCATAGTTTTAAAAATTACTTATACAACTTACTTCTTACTTCCAATACTCCCATTATTCAAACGGGCTCTAAACCGAAGTGTGGGGAGTAAAATGTGGAAATAACCATCATGTTCCTGGAGAGGACAAAGAAATTTATGAAGGGCTCCTTTTCAAAGAGGTTCAACATTGATGAAACCAACTGCGAGTCATCTGGCCAAGCAAAAACCATCTTCGGTAGAACCTAATCAGCTCGCGAATCGGTTCCCCAAACCAGATGTACCAAAACATGAGTTAAATCACTAAGGATTCATCTGAGAAAGAACTCAGCTACAACTTGCGAAAATGTAACTTTTGAAAGCTGTACAGATACCGTTGCCATAGTCTTACAGAATTGAAGTTTTTACAATCATATAGAAATACAACGCTTAATGTTAGTCATGGTCATTTGCAGAAAACATATATTCCCTGCAGTTGTACTTAAAAAAAAAGCAATTTTAATATGTGGCAAGTTGTAGGTAATGAGGAAAAGGAAGAAAAAAAAACTTTTTGGTATCTTTGTCTACGAGAAAACCGATAAGAACAAAGGAAGAGTAAATTTAACAATAGCATCTGAAGACCTCTTCATCATGTGACAGTTGCCAGGTCTGGGATAGGAATACATTACCGTAGATTTGATAAATGGGAACCGTCAATTACAACACAAGGACAAAGTACTTGCTTGTTACCTAAGCTTGAAGGCTTGAAGCCAAGACATACTATTGAAATTTGTTGCAGTAGTCTTAAATTAGCAGTCACCCTCAAAATGCATTCACAAGTTTAATTGATTCAAGTATGAATCTTCCAGGTTTGCACAGATCATATTGCATTCTGTGCCCCATTGAACACTGCACTGGGCTTATCCGTAGGCTTAAAGTGTAACTGAGATCTTTCTGATTTCTCACATAATGAAATCTAATGGCACTGCGAAAGACCCAAATATTTAAATTGAAATAACCGCAAAGCAATCAACAGTTTACAGAAAAAAAAAATACAACTTCTGTTTACCATTAAAACTTGAAAATTAGAAATATATATGACAATTGCCAGACCCGTGCATGGGAGTATATATATACTCAACCATGGGAAAATTCAATCACAATTTACAATACAAGGACATAATACTTGCTTGATACCTAGAGCTTGAAACTATTGAAAATTGTTGCAATAGTCTTCAATAATCAGTTGATCCTTAACTGGTGGTTTCTTCAGCTTCTTAAGTCCCCAGTTCAGAAAGTTGGAAACAAATGATACCAATGACGAGGCTCGAAAGCTGGTCATGCGCAAGATATGTCACAAATGCATGAAGTATACAAATCTCTAAAAGAGGATTTTTTTTACGTATGCAAAATGATAGAAGCCCACAATTATGAAAGGCGTAAAGTGCGCACATCATACCTCTACTAAAACATGTTACTTGAAACATGATCAAGAGATTACGGAAGCAGTTTATAGACTCCTGGCCTGTAACTTATGGTAAAAAATCAATCCCACTTCACAGGTAATTGTTATGGTTCTTCAGTGGAACATAATAATAAAAAGCAGATTGAGAAAACAAGCAGTTAGATTAGTGCACATGTCTAATAAGAAACAAAGGTACCTATCCAAGGGGGCAAAAAAATCAGGCTGTTCCGTGCAGATGACGGTTTCTGCTTAGGAATATCAGAGGCATAAGTAAAATAGTTTCAGAAATTTTTTTTGCAGAGTCATGGCAAACAGAAATGCAGGGGAAAAAAATAAAAAAGAAAAAGAACTGTCTGTATTATAAATGTTGACAACCAGTGTCTTTGATCCCCAACCTAAGGAGCAAGAGCTGGCTAGTCAGAATCCAAACCAACTGCTCCAATCTAAAAAGTGCTTTACATTTATTCATAGTCTTCTACTAATTAAAGAAACAGAAGAAAAAACTCGCATTGCCAACTGCAGCAAGCATCACAAAGAACTTCTTCGGCTGATTTGATGTTGAATAAAGGTAAATCCTCAATGTAATTATATTTGAAGCAATAATTTGCTAATTCCTCAATTTGTATGATAACTATCAATTTCAAGAGAGGAGAGACATAAGAGAGGAGGTGAGATAAGCGAGAGACAGAACTCTGTTTATGCACTCCGCCATAGACGTTCTCTCATTCATGTTCCACAATGTAGAGCAACATAATTAATCATGCAACTTCAGTGTATTTCTACTTGCTTTGTTGGCAAATGTAGATCATTGATTGTGAACAAATACAACGAAGAATCATCCTTGTATGGCATATGTCCTAGAGTTTCATTGCATACGCTTCATAGATTTAATATTAGTGTTCTTTGATGCATTACATTGCAAGTCTAATAGTAAACCCTGGAGAGGTAGTACAATTTGACAGAGTTCCTTTACTGGTTTTATTTAGATTAGTTAATTTTATTCCGATTATTTAATTTTTTGAAAGGTGAAAAACAGGAAATTAAATTTGTTTTCGTCTTACTCAACATGAGTGCCCCCTTACTCCGCGTGTAGAAAAGAAATAAATCAATCAATCAAATAACAAGAAGCTTCATAAAGTGTTATAGGAATTAGATATCCATTTACCCCTTGTTTTTTCTTTTTTCTTTGCGTGGTGGTTGGTGTTTTTTTTTCGGTGGTCTTTTTGTATTCTATTCCCAATGAGAATGCATATCATATCATCATTTTCATTTTGAGTAAGTGTGGGTACAACAGTTATAGGATAATCTTTAGAGTTACTTGTGAACACTTCATCTCCTATTTATGGCCACTCTTGATTTGTAACTCGGTAGGTTGGATCCGTGTTATGTTGTGTTGACTGTTTCTACAAAGGTGATGAGAAGATACTTTCGACTGGTCCTCTAATGCAAGTGGATGGATTTGTAACCCCCACCAGGGCCGGCTCTGAAGGAGTTCAAACTGAGCGCCCGCACAGGGC
>BQKN01061709.1:32951-69740 GCA_022839385.1 Asparagus kiusianus | reverse complement strand
CCATATCAAAAAACCCTACTTCAAAAACATCGATCTTCCCATGACCAAACGAAATATTTTACCAAAAGAAACAAAGATGGCTATTGATATACTGAATTTCTTAAAAATACGAAATTGTTTTCCAAATGCATGTATTGCTTATAGAATATTATTGACTATACCTGTTACAGTCGCATCTGTAGAAAGAAGTTTTTCAAAATTAAAATTATTAAAATCTTATCTGAGATCGACCATGTCACAAGAGAGACTAAATGGACTAGCTTTGATATCCATTGAAAATGATTTTATAGATAAAATTGATGTTCAAGGCTTAATTAGTGATTTTGCAGCTAAAAATGCAAGGAGGACTATTTTTCGATGATACTTTTTGATGCTAAAGGCTTCGATATCTGATGAAGGTAAGCACAGATACAAGAGGAACATAATATGCAAGTATTTCTTATTGTGGACTGTTTGCTCTACTAGAAATATTTATTAAGGTGATATTATATGCATTTATTTGATCAATAACATTTTATTCAGGTGACCGAAGAAATGAAGAATTGGCAATAGCACTTGAAAAGTATGTTAAAGACTATCCAGATGCAAATAAATCAGGTAACATTTTAATGTCTTGTTAGTAATATTTTGTTCACTAGCATTTTAGGGATTCAAATTGGAATTTATTGATATGTTGTATATAGAGATGTGCCCTATGTTTACTTTTCGCACCGGGCCCCTAAAATCTCAGAACCGGCCCTGACCCCCACCAATGCATCTCACTGCAAAAATTTTCATTTTTCATTTTTTTTTTCAAAATTTATGGGAGGATTTCTCACTACCTACTGTGGCTGAGTATTGGGTTCTCCAAACCTAAATTATTTGCTTCTCCAAACCTAAATTATTTGCTTTTCCAAACCTACTGAATAAAAGACTTGGGGTTAAGAGTAATCAAACTCAATACTGGGTTCTCCAAACCTACATGTTCTACCAAGGCCATGAATATTCCGCTTTTGTCAATCCGCTTATGGTTGAGATCAAACTAAGTGTTCAATCACTTAATTCATACGGAAATGTCAACAATTACACTGGCTTTCACAGCAGAGTTAACACACAATTTTTTTTCTGGTTGTGTGTGTATGTGTGTCTGATGTTGAGTGGGGCATCAAGGAAACTTCTTTTAGAGGAGGAAATAAAATCCAGTATGAAAGAAATGTGAGAACAAAATGCTACAACAGAAAGAACCGATATATAGTTGTCGTGTAATAATCCTGCAAAACTCCGCTCCATATTCTAGTTCAAAATTTTCTTTGCTCATTACATATGGGAAGTTTACTACCTCCCACAAGGGAAAGGAGGGTCAAGCAATGTTTTGTTGTGAATTAACCTCTACACTGATAGCAATTTGTTGAAAATTGATCAAAGATACAACACCATGCTTATAGTGTGTACTGCAGAAACCTATTAGCGACACAATACAAAATGATCTTAATGAAACTAGCATGTAATCACAAAAGCAAGAACAACGAGATTTACATGGTTCAACAATTTGCTCATGTCCACGGTAGAAGGGGTGGGGTTCCTTTATTTTATCAAGAAGATCTCTCAAACCCTAGCTTGCAAATCCTCACAAGTAATAGATCTCTCTTCTTTTTCTCTCTTTTGGTGATTGTAACTTCTGGGACTCCTCATGAGATAAAACCCCAACTTGATGGGAGACCCTTTAAACAGGATTCTAACCGGATACCCAAAAGCCCACCAAAAAAATAGTAAAAATAAAAAACCAGAACAGCCCAAAAAACACCCAAAACAGAAGAAAAACCGACAAGCGCACGTGTCTAAGCTCTAGACTTGGACCATCTGCGGTGGGAGCGTGTGATCCACTCTCTGGACCGTGACTACATGCGGGTACCACACATAGTGAAGCTGTTGCTGCAACTTCTTTTATGTTGCTGCCAGTGTTTTCAAAGGCGCGCGTCTCACTGCGCCTCATGCGCCTTACGATGCGGAACGGTGGCGAAACGCCCCACTTCTGATGCAACAGCGCCTTTTGCACCTCGCGTACATCCTTACTTTGTGTAGGGTGCATGTAATACATATCCTCATATAGTTTTGTTTGTTAACATTTTAATCGAGTCTTTATACTTGATATTCCATATCCCAAAAAGCAAAATAAATCCATTAGGCCTTTTTAGTAGCATTCAATTGAGGACCATTACTAATCCTTTGCTTGAATATTAGTCTTGATGTAAATTTGATTTGAAAATTTATGAATTTTGCTACTATGTTAGGTGTTAGCATTAGAAATTAAAGCATTATATTGTAATTTTGTAGTAAGATATTATTTATCATGACATTTTTCATGTGAATTCTAAAAACATGTTCTTTCGCGTTTGATTATATATTTTAAAAAATTATGTGGGCGGCGTGCGCCTCGCATTACTCGGGCGCGCGCATTGCGTTGCCCTTGCGCATGTGCGCGTAAAGATGCTTTGCGCCCCGCATTGCGTCTCGCGAATTGATAACACTGGTTGCTGCTGTCGCTTTTATTTTCACAAAAGGCCTCTCAATTTGGGTCATTTACAACAATCTCCATCTTAGCTCAACTTGTATTTATCATCCCTTCTCCTCCTTCACGGCTCTACCTTATGCCGCGTACCATCCTTAAAACCATGAGTATCTAAATACCTTCATGACCTCGATTAGAAGCTTTGTGCCTTCCTCAAATCTATGAGTATACCATACATCTGTCGTGAACTCCACCTAAAGTCGAATACTGCCATAGTCTCCACCTGAGACCGCGTGCCATCCTTACTAAGTGAGTGCCTGAATGAAGTCCAATGACGCATTGACATTCTTTATCGTGACTAGATTCGTCATGCTATCTGTTGGATTCTCCCTTGTACCAATCTTCACCATCTTGATATCCTTTCTTGCTTTGCACTCTCTGATTTTGTAAAAGTGTATCTCAATATGCTTCGACATCCAATGAAACACCTGATCCTTTACCAAAAAAGGCGTTTTGACTCTAACAATATAAATCTGTGGTAGTAGTCTTGAATCTAAAATCAGCTGCTTCAACCGCCGCCATGTATTCTGCTTCAGTAGTTAAAAGTGCAATAATATCCTGCAGCTTTGACTTCCAACTAATCAGCCTACCTCCAACAGTGAATACAAAGCCTGTAGTCAACCTTCAATGATCGAGATCTCCTGCATAGCCTCTATCTACATAACCCTTCAACTCACTCAGCTTCTCATGCTCCTTTTGGATAATAGCTTGTGTCTTGTTGTACCTTTTAGATACTGTAGTATCCACTTCACTACCTCCTAGTGAGGCTTCCTCGGATTCAACATGTACATGTTCACCAAACTCACCGCATACAATAAGTCTTGCCTTGTGCACACTATAGCATACATAAGTTGTTCAACTGCACTGGCATATGGTACTTGAGACATCTCTTCCTTCTTGTTTGTATTCGAACACATGTACGCCTGAAGTGATCGATAATGGGGGTGCTCGCCGGTTTCATCTTCTCCATGTTGAATCTTTCAATCGCCTTTTCAACATACATCCCTTAGGATAAGAATAGCTTTCCTCTTTCATGTCTCGATAAATCTCTATCCCAAGGATCTTCTTAACTTCACCCAATGTCGAATTCCTTGCTCAACTGAGCCTTCAACTTCTGAATCTCCTGCTTATTCCTCGCTGCAACCAACATCTCATCCGCATATAATAAAAAGTATATG
Source organism: Asparagus kiusianus (assembly GCA_022839385.1). NCBI lineage: Eukaryota > Viridiplantae > Streptophyta > Magnoliopsida > Asparagales > Asparagaceae > Asparagus > Asparagus kiusianus. The sequence goes on along the minus strand of BQKN01061709.1, from coordinate 66,014 downwards.
AACACACCCTCACCGTATTACCTAAAGTAAACACAACTGTCATACTCATACTGAGTGTATCTCATTGCCGACATGAATGAGTTGAACCACTTTTACCATTCTCTTAGAGATTGCTTCAATCCATAAAGTGACTTCTACAGAATGCACACGTGATCCTCTTTCCCTTCCTCTACGAATCTTTCTAGATACTTCATGTAGATAACCTCTTCAAGTTCACCATGTAAAAATGTTGTTTTCACATCAAACTACTCTAACTCCATGTCATACCCCACTAGCGTCACTAACAACACCCAAATCGATGTATGTTTGACTACCGAAGAAAATATCTCGTTATAGTCAATCCCCTCTTTCTGAGCGTATCCCTTCACCATGAGGCGTGTACTGCTCATTCTCCTTTTTCCTCAATACTCATTTTCATCCTATAGCTCGTTTATCCTTCGGCAATGTGGCTAGACCCCATGTCTAATTCTTTCAAGGTGACTCCATCTCCACTATCATGGCAATCAACCACTTGTTGCTCTCGACCCTTATACGACCTCGTTTGGTACGCGAGAATGGGGTGGAATGGAATAGTCATTCTCTCTTCTCATTCATTCCTACCAAACACACCCTCTCTTTTGAAGTTGGAATGTGCATTCCCACTTCTCATCAATTCCCACTTTATGTGGGAATGAGAATTCCCAATGAAATGATAGTGAATGAGCATTCCTACTTAAATGAGAATCAATAAAATATACAATTTTAAAATACGTTCATTCCCACTTCATTTTATAAATTACATCCAAACGTGAGAATGAGAATGACCATTCCATTGTCACATTAATTACATTCTATTCCTTCTTCCATTCCATTCTCATTTAAGTCCATTCCCGCGTATCAAACGAGGCGAAGTGCTTGGATCACCGCTCTCTGTAACCAGAGCAAATGCCACATGATCATCTTCGAAATCGTATAACCGGTGTCTTGTGGGTTCTCTATCGTCTTTGTGCTAAAAATACTCCTGTTGGGGATGAGTCTCCTCATCACCATCTATATCTGTAACTATTTGTTGGTTCACATTTGCTTCACCGTCCTAAGTTGCGCCTCCTGTGTTTGTGTTTGTACCATTAAGATGTTGTGTTCGTGTCTGCACTACATGCTCCTTCACATCTTCTTCACTGTCCTTTTGTGGTTCCTGCTCATCATCACCTAACATGGACTCCTAATCTAAAGTGACATCTCTGCTTATGAATGTGATCTTGCTTTCTAGATCCCATAACTTGACCTTTGACGCCCTTCTGAAACGCAATGAAGTAGCATCTCTTTGACTTTGCATCCAGTTTGCTCCTCTTGTTCCTATGCACTAAGCGTAGGCAGGACACCCAAACACTCTCAAGGAATCATAATTAACTAGTTCTCCAATTCAAACTTCTTTTGGGATCTGAATATTGATGGCAGTCGATAGTGAACGATTGACCTAATAGCATGCATGATTCACTGCTTCTGCCCAGAAGCACTTCATTAGGCCTGACTGTAATCTCATGCTTCTGACTCTCTCTAGTAGTGCCTGATTCATGCTCTCCGCTACCCCATTCTGTTCTGATTGCCTAGGTACTATCAGCTGATGCTGCATGGCTCATTCAACACAAAATTGCTTGAACTCCTTTGAGGTGTATTCACCCCCATTATTTGTTCTCAAATACTTGCTCTGTTGACCCGGTCAAGCTTGCTGCTGTAGCTATCATTGGCAGGAAATCCCTCTCAATTTGGGCCATTTACAACTTGTTTGAGCTAAGCTTCACTTGGTAACATGATGTTTCACATATGAGAAGCTTTCTTTGTTGCTGACATCTATTGCACCATGCAAAAATCTAATAAACTTGTACCCTGGCTCCTAGTTATGATGCTATTCCGTACCAGCTTGTATGGTCAATTCTTGGATCAAGTATAGAATTTCTCCGATAATTTCACATTGGAGATGAAGAAGAGAGTATTAAAACTATGACATAGAAAGTGCAGATAAGATCTAGATGCATATTACAGGTGTTGACTTTATGTTTTCACCAGTTAAATACATAGATACAAGGTGATTATCATTAGTATCTCTTATCATCTGGCCATAACTCTAGGAACAGCATCATGTTACCCAAAAGCTTGAATTTATGGATGGAGTTGTAAGGTATATGCCTTTGTTGAAAATAAAAGAAAGAGGGAAGAAATCTATATTCTCATTTATTCACCAAAAGTTACAACTACTCCCCTTTATATAGGGATAACAAGAAGTTTTGCTTGTAGTCAATGTGGAACTAAACACAATTACCTAATCACAATTATTATTTCGATCACGTTTCTAATATCGCTCAATCATCAAATCTCTAATTTATACTCCTTATGTATCTTGCCTAATATTATTTATTCCCTAAATTATTTCTAACGGTCCTCCTCAAGTTGGCGCATGTATAACATATATCTCCAGCTTGTTACAAATAAAATTCACCCACTCCAAATTGTGAAACTCAAATGCTTGAAATTCTTCTGTGTGAGACCTTTCCCTTTGTGGTACTCTTGATCTTCTACTCTTCCACTCGAATATCCTATACAACGAACAACCTCAACCAATATCATCAAATGTGAGACCTCAATCTTCTTCATAGATCGACCAAACAAAACGATCCTCTTCAGGGATCCACCAAACATACGGTCATCTTCAGGGACCAACTAAACAAACGATTCTCTTCGGAGATTTACCAAACAAATGGTCATCTTCAAGGACCAATTCTCTTTTGGGATCTACTACACAAACTGTCATCTTTAAGGACCAACCAAACAAATGATTTTCTTTAGGAATCAAGCAAACAAACCTTTTGAGGGTTCAACCAAGCAAATGATCCTCTCTAGGGATCCACTAAACAAAAGATTCTCTCTATGGATCTACCAAACAAATAATCCTCATCAAAGATCAACCAAACAAACGATCCTCTCCAGGGATGAACCAAGCAAACGGTCATCTCCAGAGATCTACCAAACAAATGATCCTCCCTACAGATCAACCAAACAAATAATCCTCTCCAAGAATCAACCCATCAAACAATTCTCTTCAAGGGCCCATCAAACACATGATCCTCTCCACCGATCAACCAAATAAATGATCCTCTCCTACTGAGATTGAAGATGATACATAGTCCCTATGACATGAATACTTGATATGTCTATACTCCTTATAATATAGCAACACATCATCTTCTGATTATTCTCCAATCGAAAAACAAATGCCGAGCACCTTCCACCTCCCTTTCAAACCAAAATCCTAGAACCACCCTTCCAACATTAAACAACCAAATAAACTATCAGAAAATAATTACAAGCTCTAACACCATCTCCAGATATTAACAATGCTGACTAAAAGCAACTAACTCAGAAAATAACTCATCAAAAGAAAAGATGATCATATTAACCACACCAAATCCGCCTCTATAGCAAGAGAGACAATGCGACGACAACCTGAAAACAATGGTGGCAGCAGCTCAACGGTGACGAGAGCAGTGACGGAAGTTTGGTAGCAATGGTCAGCAACCCGACGGTGGCCATGGTAGCAGTGGCTTGATGGTGACGGTAGCAACGATGGAAGCCTGGCGGCTCGACAGTGACGATAGCAGCGACTCGTCGCTGACGGTCAGCAACACGACAGTGGCCATGCGATGATGATAACAGGTCGTCGACAATTGCCACCAACTGTTGGACACCGATGGCCGGCAGAGACCAACTGTTGGACACCGATGGCCGGCAGAGACCCAAGAAGAGGCGACCACGAACTAAGCCGAGGCGGGGAAACAGAGATTAGGGTTTGAGGGGTGAAGTGGATAGGATTTAAGAAATATGCTAAAACTTTATTTTTAGAACCATGGCTCCAATACCGTGTTGAAAATAAAAGAAAGTGCGAAGAAATCTATATTCTCATTTATTCATCAAAAGCTACAATTACTCCCATTTATATAGGGATACAACAACAAGAAGTTTTTTGTGTAGTCGGTGTGGGACTAAACACTATTACCTAATCACAATTCTCTCAATCAAATTCCTAAAAATCATTCAATCATCAAATCTCTAACTTATACTCCTAATATATCTTGCCTAATATTATTTATTCTCTAAGTTACTTCTTCCAACAGAATTGAACTTCAGGCTAAGATACAAATACGATAATATTTCCATGGAATCACAACAGGTTAAATTTAGTATGCAGGCAATGAAACTCTACATACAACTCATGAAGTAATTAAATATTGAAAAATCTATTGCATGCATATCCCATCGATTCATGGTTTGCTAGAGAAAGACATACCTGACTGTTGAAGAGTTGATTTGCCCAAATTGCAATGAAGTAGATCATCCATGGCAAGACATGCATGGACAGATTTAAGGAAACAAATGTCTACAAATTCTGATTGCATTTTTCAACAGTTGAGAATTGGACTAACATCAGTCATGTCTAGACGGCTGTTGGAATGGTTGAGGAAGATTATACAACATCAAACCCAGCACTAGAATTGTTGTACCACTAATGAAATATTTATTCAAGCTCGCACATTGAGGGTTATAGGGTAATGGTAGTGAGAGAATATAAATGGAAAGTGGCACTGCAAAGAAAATTACAGATGATCAGTCTAAATGATGAAAATAAGGTTTAAGACATACATAAAATTTGTCCATTACATGTTAAGGTATCAGAGGAGGTGATTAGTCTAAACGATGAAAATAAGGTTTAAGATATACATACGTAAAATATGTTCATGAAAAGTTAAGGTGAAGAAAATAAGGTTTAAGATATACACAAATTAAGTACATTAAATGTAAGGTATGGGAGGGAGGAAGAGAGAGAAGTTACCTGCTAATGTTGCTGCAAGTGAAGCAACTACTGCTGATGACATCTTCACTAAACTAAGCAAAGATATATTAAAAGCCATGTTAGCTGTAATAAACATCAGGGGAAGTAATGGAGCTCCCTCACAACCTGAAACATGGTGTAATTAAAGTAAACAAATTGAGCCAAAATAATTCACAACCAAGAAGGTAAACAATACCAGTAAATAAATGTTTATGTTCTGGAAGAAATGGCTGTTGGTTTGCTTTGCTTCGGGTGTTCGTGTTATTCGATGCCTCCAAGTAAAGATAAATTTAATGTATTGATATGACAAAATTGGAATCCTGATCAGTATAGACCATTTCTTCGTCTAGGAAAAGTATACAATTATGCTCCTTGTCATCACCATTATGAAACAATGCATAAGCCTAATTTACACAACCAAATAAAAGTTGGCCCTCCCAAGGATGCCTAGCTCACTGTAAGACAGAGGGCTTTGGTTATAGGTGGTCTCAGATTCCAAACTGGGCTACAGCCCTGTTCAAGAAAAAGAAAAAAAATGAAAAAACATAGTAGTAAGTGTGAAAAGCCCCTCTATAGTTAACAGTCTTCTTTACCAGGAATTTGGCAGTAAAACTAGGGTTAGGTTCATGTTGATCATCGTAGAAATTTATTTAAATATGTTGCAGACACCATAGCCTATTCCATTGTTACTAACTATTTCAATTTACTTAAGGGGCTGTTTGGTTGGTTTCCTTGAAATAAAGGAAAAGGAAATTGAGAATGGAAACAATTAAGAATGGGTTTCCACTCATTTCCTTAAAAAAATCTAGGAAATGAGTTTCCTTAAGTATGAGTCACATCAGCCAATGAAAATGTGCAACATAATCTTTTCACTTCGTTTCAATGTGTGAACCAAACAAAAGAAATATAACCATTATAAGAAATACATTTCTTATAATTGTTTTCCTTGAATTTTTGGCCAACCAAACAGCCCCTAAGCCTAATTCGTATAAGGTTAGAACTTCTTATTAGAGAATGTATTTTAAATTGGAGTAGAAATTGGCTTAGCCTTTTTTTTTTTAAAGAAAAAGAAAGAAAACCAAATGACATCAGGCTAAAGAGAAATTTTATTATTCGTCTATACTAGAATCAATACCAATAGAAATATTAATGATGAAAGTGCTGGAAACTGTTTGCTTCCTTATTTTAAACTTAATGAACAAAATATCTGACCTTATTCGTAAAGTTCGAATCCCAAATTTATTAAAGATAAGGGTTGCTTCTGTTTAACTGGAATGCTATGTGTGTAATTCACCTTTCAACAATTGGGTACCCCCTTTTTGTTTATGGTATAAAGCTTATATTTATTTATTTAGAGAAAATTGCACGCCTCCAACACAATTTTCTTTTGCAGTGAGCTAGATATCAAAATGATGTTCAACCTTTCTATTATACCTGATCAAATAATGATTAGATAAAACAGCCTCGCAATAAAATATTGACTAAAATCTATCATGCCAAGGGTTCTACCCAAAACCTACATTAGCATGATGTGTTTTCATTTAGCCCATTGGATTCTCTCACACTTCAGAAATGAAAGCAGTTTTCATGTAGCAAAACTACCACTTTTCCCTTCTTATATAGACTATTTAATAGTTTGGAACAATTTGTGGAAGGTGTTGAATGGGTTTAATTAATATGCACAAAAAGGGAGGTTTTCCTACCAGTACTTATGACAAGTCCCATCCTTATCCAATGTTTCTTTGGCCATGAAACTCAGAGGGTTGCTAGATTTTGTTGGATTTTCCTTGGACCTTCTGAACATAAAGTTGCAGGCTGCAGCCAACCTCATTTGATGGAAGGATGCTTGGCGATGATAAAAATATGATGAAGCCTACTTGACTACTGGAACTTAGGTGTAATTATATCCCATTTTATCAAAAACAGGGAAAAACACTGGATCTCCTCTTATCAGTTATAATACAGAAACTGTGTGCAAAAAATTGCAGAACAAAATGACAGAACATGCTGATTGCAGTGATGTGAAAGAATTAGCTCTTCTTTTTGTCATTTTTCCTAGCTTGGTTATATTCATACTTCCCTCACTACAATGCAAAAGACTTAGAATGATATATTTAGATACTGATTACTAATAGAGCAATGATAATCATGGACTTTGATATTCAGGCTAGTTGGGAAATAATCCAGTGCTAAGGAATAAAACGCACACCAACTGTCAAAACTGATATCTTGATAAATGAAGGTTTATAATATTTATGATGACACCGGATGTGTAGCTAGTAAAAGAAGAGTTTATACATTGTACCAAAAGTATTTCTCATGCATGATGTGGAGTTATGAACTTGCCTGCTATATTGCCTCCAACATTCAAAAAACAAGCAGCACCAGCTTTTAGGTATGCAGGGAGTTCAGGGAAAGGAATTCCTTTCAGACTGGAAAGGAAAGGAAGAAGCAGGAACACGAAAAATGCCTACATATGTACAAATCAGAAAACAGCCTCACTGCCTTGGCAATAAGATATGCTTAAACTATTTTCCGAAAAGTAATCACTACAAATTAAATCTTAAAAGAGTAAATCAAATGATGACAAGCCAACTCATTTCAAATGCCAAATAATAATTATAAAGAAGGGAACATAAAAGCTAATCACCTGGAATCCAGATCCAAAAGAGTTTACAACAAATATATCTAGAGGTTTTCCCTGCCCAAGAAGAATAAAGAAACGGTATAAGAAACTGCATGTAAGTGAAATCCGCATATTGCAAAACAGCACATGACTACGTTGACAACAACAGTTTTCTTAGAAAATATCAAATATAAACATAAAAGATACCTTAAGGTGCTTCATAGCATCAAGGAAAACAAACTCCTGTAATTAAAAAAAAATCACATCAGAGTTTTCATGGTACAAGATTATCACCATCCACCTATCAGCTATGATGATAATTCAATATTGAAAATGCTTTGCAGACTTGCCCAGATGTGAAACTTGTGACCAAGGGGATAAGAGGTAAAGGGTCATGTCCTGTCACCTTAGATTTTTATGGCCCTGTCATCAAGAAGACCTTTCGATGCCCAGAATCCAACCCTTCCAAGTCTTTTTTTTCCCCAAAACCGTTGTTTGATATCCCCTAATTCCTAAGACCCTTTTCTTTCCTTTTCTAAATATGGAAATCATCTCCGTCTCCGCCACCTCCAATATTTTCTTCTCTCAAATATCTTCAAAAGGATAAGGCAATCATTGAAGATCAAGGAAATTGGACCACAGTGTTAGATAGGAGAAAATTGAGAAAAGCAGCAGCGTCAATTAGAGAAGTCTCTGCTGATCTCAATGCTGGGATCTAAAGATGCAAGCCAAGAGAGGAGGTGAATAGGTTGCCTACTATTTTTCAAGAAACACATAATATACATCGAGAATAAAACAATAATAATCCAACAATAAGCGACGCAGTAAAACCAGAAACAATCACAACAAGAACACACAAGATTCTATAGTAATTCAGATAAGTAATCATACATCCACTCTTCCTTCTCACCAGTGTTGTAAATAGCGGCGAATAGCGGCGCTATAGCGCCGCTATTCGCGGTCGCGGGGGTTCAACGCAACGCTTAAGGGGTTCGCAGCGTGATTAAGCGGAGAAAACCGCTATTTGCTCGAATAGCGGGCGATAGCGCGAATAAGCGGTGAAAAGCGTTAATTTCCACTACAGTAGATAATGAGTAATCCCCTGAACCCGACCCATACCGGTAACCCATTACACTTAAACCCTCTCACCTCTTATTCCCGAACACAAACCTGCCCTAGCCGCCTCTCCCCCGACTCTGTGCCTCTCTCGATCTCTGTCCTCCGGCGGCGACTTCTAGCGTCGTCAATGCCGCCGCCGGCGACGACTTCCTACGCCGACTCCCACACCAACAACGCCAACTCCGTGCCTCTCTCTCTCACTTCCTCATCTCTCGTTCATTGTGACTTGTCTCTTCGGTCAAGCCAACATCGCCGATTCCCGTTCATTGTCTCTCTGGTCAAGCCATCTCTCTCTCTCTCCGGTCAAGCCAGCGACGACTCACCTTTCTCTCTCTCTCACTTCCTCCGGTGACACAACTTCCCTCCGACAATAGTAACACTTCCCTCTGGCAGCAACATCTTCAATTCTTCATCTTTGTTGGGCAACGGATTCATATTATTTAGCATATTTAAATAATATGTAATTATTACACATCTATTTCATCCCTTCGGCGACGTTTTTCATTCTTTAATCTTTATAATTATAGTACTTTGTTAATATTATGTAATTATTACACATATATTTCATGTTTAGGCATCAAGTATGCATTTGTAGAATTTTTAGATTTTTTATATGATTTTTCTTATTATTTAGCATATTTAAATATATTTATATTTGACCACTATTTGACTGTGCGTTATTTGTCGTTATTTCACCACAATAGCCCGAAATAGCCTTATCAGTACCTCGCCGTGATGCGCCGCGATCCGCTATCAGTAACCTTGCTTCTCACAAAGGGGCTTCCTGACTATGACGAAAGGTCTCCTCAATCACAAACCTAATTCAGCAAACTTACAAGACTGAAACTCTAGTTTACCCAAACTAGTCATCTAATCTACACTCTTCACTGTGAGCAACTCTTAACTCAGCTAGTGACCAATCTCTCAATTCAACCCCGGCTTGAGTATGCCGTAAACCCTCAATTCACACTGGCTTGAGTATGCTGTAAAAACAAGTTTAAAACCAATGAAACAAATACCAATTAAGTGCAATATAGAAAGATCTTATAGCCCTTTGATTATGCAAAACATTCTCCGAATGATATAAGCGAAGCTCGATGAAGATCGTTGTTGATCATGAAGTCCAAGGGCAGCACCCCTCAAAGGTTAATGATTGGATGATGAAGAATAATATTAAGGATCCTTTCTGAGAAGCCTGAACAAGAATATATCTCTAAAGATAAAACCCTAGTTCTCTCTTTCCTCCTCTCTCTATTTCTCTATGAATTACGTCAGATAATCTCTAATAAAAGACGAGAAGAAAGAGCCTATAGAGCCTCGACAACGAACAGTTCAAATATATCCAAATCAAAATTGAATTCTAAAAACCTGATGCCACTCATCGATGAGCAGGTGGGTTCATTGATGAGCTCAACTCTAGGCTCATCGATGAGCTCCCATCCTCATCAAGTGTAGACCTTGTAATCGATTTTTGCTCTCTGTCAACCTCATTTTCATCAATAAGCTTGACTCCTAATCGAATGAGTAACAACCTATTTTGCTAGTTTTGACTTGTTTCTTGCTCTTTTCATTTTCGAACTTGATTCTGACTTCTTGTAACATGTGTACAATATTCAAACACATATTAGACCAACATGAAGGTTATTATTCATCAAACTAAGTCAATTGTACAGACACACATGAACATGGTTCTAACGCTCAATCATATAATTAAATTCTATAAGATGGGGGATTCCGTGTGTCATGTTTGCAAACAGATTGGCTCTTTGTATGAAGATGTGAAAAGAACGTAAATTAGCTTGATAGCTTTGATATTTTGTCCATGAAGTTAGGTATTCCTTCTAGGGAGGTCTTATGGCAATGGTAAAGAAATTCAAGGATGTTCCTCTGGGGTGGAACTGGGAGATCATTCCTTTATGGCAGTGTTCTTATGAAATCAAATGCTAAAGATTTTAGTTCTTATTATAGTGGAAATATCTCATTTATCCCTCAATTTCCGATTTCCATTTATAAATCACCTCTGGATAGTATTCTCAAGGACTTAGGTGGGAAATATTTTTCATCGTCAGAGATGGATGACGGTAAGTTGTTGGTTTCATTGTTGATGATGATGATGGTGAAATCTCAAGTTTTTCTGAATGAGTGAAAGAGCCTTCCCTGTAATACCCCAACCCTTGAAAGGGTGATGTGATTAGTATTGATAGATTTGATTAGAATACTCATACTACCAAGATGCATCTTCTTTTCGGAAACTCAACTCTTAGAAACTCCAAAGTTAAGCATGCTTGGCCTGGAGAAATTCTAGGATGGGTGACCCCCTGGGAAGTTTTCCAGGGAGCACGTGAGTGAGGACAAAACGTGCTGAAAAAACATATGATTTGTGAGGCCAGTCCATCAGGTCTAATAGCGTACCGACTCCAGGATTCCGGAGCAGGGCGTTACAAATGATATCAGAGCCAAGCCAACCGGAATTATGAGAGCTAAGTGTTATGCGACGCAAAGTGCTACGTCGAGAGGGCGGGAGCCACCTCTTGAGGTCATAGGAGCCACCTCTAGAGTCTCACACGGATGGTACGATCTTGGATGATATGATTTGGCACAACGAGGACGTTGTGAAATTAAGTGGGGGAGTATGTAATACCCCAACCCTTGAGAGGGTGATGTGATTAGTATTGATAGATTTGATTAGAATACTCATACCACCAAGACACATCTTCTTTTCGGAAAATCAACTCTTAAAAACTCCAAAGTTAAGCGTGCTTGACCTGGAGAAATTCTAGAATGGGTGACCCCCTGGGAAGTTTTCCAGGGAGCACGTGAGTAAGGCCAAAACGTGCTGAAAAGACATGTGGTGGTTTGTGAGGCCAGTCCATCAGATCTAATAGCGTACCGACTCCGGGATTCCGGGTTGGGGCGTTACATTCCCAACCTACCAGAAAGGAGAGTTTGAAGTCAACAAGCCTAAAATTGGTGGTCATGCTTCAAGGAAGGAAGTAGAGATGGAAGAAGAGGATTTCTTGAGTGCTCAACTGAGACGTGTATTAGAATAGTGATTAGTGTATCAATGTGTTCTGTGTGTATAGTTTATTTATGGATAAGAGTGTTAGCGTGTTATGTGTGGATTAGAATATTAATTAGACTTAAACACGTATACTTGTTCAACATGATCTTTATTTTATTTGTTTTTTTAGTTAGACTTCCTTTGTTTGACCTGTTTTTTAGGACAATATGGTGCTTTTTAAAATGATTATAAACTATGGTGAAGAGGTGATTTATCATGTAGAGGAATGTTATAGAGCAGGTGAAGTGCAACTATTGAGTAATATTGATCCCGATTTGTTTGAATGATTTGATCTTGAAGATGTCACTTTCAAGTTAAGTCCAAGGTTTGTTACAGCCCTCTGAGACATCAGATAGAGTGGATCTACGATGATGGGGAATTATGAAGTTGATATGATATGTGAATAATGGTCAGGTGGATGTGTATGCAGAGAAAAGTGTCAATATTGCAAATGTTGAAACTGTTGCCCTATAAATGAGGAACAACTGGGAACTTGGACAAAGTTTGTTGATAGAATAAGGAAAGAGAATGGACAAGATAAAAAGTCAAAATGTCGTAGATTAAGAGGAAGATGATGACGAACGGCATCCTAGAGATAGGGAGTGAGAAAAATTAAAAAAAATGACATTACGTCTGACGATGAAGAGGAGGAAGTTGAATATATGAACACCTTTAAGACATCATTGAAGGTGGCTTGACTTGCAAGTTGTCTGATGCTGATTGTTATAATATAAAATTATAAACCTCAACCCTCATCAAAACTTTGAAGTTTTGGTGTTGTAGTGGCAGGAAACCTTGCTACAATAGTAAAGCAACCTATGTTTGAATCTTATAGGTCACGAATTTTTAAAGCGGATTTTAAAAAAATTAAATTAATGCTGATGTGTGAGTCAGAATCTCGTACTCAACATGTTAGGGCCATTTAAGAGTATAAAACTATAAATATCAACCTACACCAAAATTTAGATTTGGTGCAGTGCAAAGTCCTTTGACAATGATAACGGGAGTGGAAATGATACTAATAGGAATAGTGGTAATGGAACTAGGAGGAAGAGATTTTTTTCATGATGGAAAAATTTTCCATCATTTTTCCATCACAAAAGCTACTTAATATCTAGTATTTAATTAATATCTTATAGGGATCTGATGTTATACTTATTTTGCTTTTTTTGTTAACTTATTATGTCTAATGCACGTGATGATTTGGATTACTCGGACCATGACATGTTGAGGAGTGTCTCGGAGCATTTCGATGATGAGATGGTATCCCTAACATAGGTCATATAAAGAACAAGTTGAATTATGTGTCGAGCCAGAGCTCCTAAATGTGGTTGAAGTTAGCGAAGCACTAAGACATGATATTTTCAAGGATGGTTATGAATATAAGACACTAAACAATGTACTTAGTAGAGTCATTGCACTTTGTGGTTGTGTATGCCTCGTTGAAACAAGACAACTGTTTTTCAGATTAATAGTCCCAATCTATTGCACAAATGCCAATGTATAAGTAGGAGCACACATGCAGATACTTCATTTTTGGGCAAGAAATACCTTGATCTTGAGATGATCCACAAACTGAACGGAATATAATTGTTAAAGTAGTGAAGATGAATAGTGTTTTGGATATCTCTAGTCTCCAAGCATAGAGGTTTATGTGCATCGGAGAGGGTTCAAGGAGAATTTGGTGAACAATACTCCAGGGCTAGACAATATTGCAATGTTCTATTAGAGACTAATCTGGGAAGTGTATTAAAAAGTTAATAGTGAATAAGTTACATCCTATGGGTCCATCAAAGTATGAACAAATATATATAAGCTTTAAAGATTTAATTGATAGATAAGAAATGAAGAAATTTTCAAAATAGCCCTAAACCAAACTTTTTTTTACAAATCGACCCACTCCAGTGTTTATTTCAGAAATCGACCCAGTTTCTAACCACGATGCTGACGTGATCAGAAACTAGATCAATTTAAAAATAATCAGCTTCCTAATTAGTCGGGTTTGCTAACCCCGACTAATTAGGACCTTCCTAACGCTACTTGCGTGGTTAAGGGACCTAAACAAGTCGGGGTTGCGAACCCCAACTAATTTTGCATGGGTTCCCAACTCTAACCATTTGGCAGAACCCACTTGGGTAACAATGACATTGCCCTGCACAAAATAGTCAGGGTTGGAATACATTGCCCAACCCTAATGTAAGTACACATCTAGTTTTGGTGCCTCAGCTCTCTCCATCACTATAGCATCCTCCCTTAACTTCCAATTCTCAATATAAGCATGACGAATTATCTCCTAATTTTCATGATGTGCTCCTTTTCGGGGATTTCACTCTATTCTTTATATAGGATCTGGAATATATTGTTTTAATCCAAATTGTCAGAGCGTTTCAACAATCTCAAAATATATAATCAGTACTCAGGCATGTCATATATCTTCATCATCTCTACAAATATCTGATAGTGAAGCTAAAATCACTTCATAGGGCATCCACTTGACTTATAAAATAGATATGTAAATTTACATATCAACAACAAATAATGTATTGATTAAATATAGTTAGATATTATAATTTTATACATGTTCATCCTCCATTTGATCAAAGCTCATTCCTGTAAAAGTTTTCATGACCCTTTGAGGAGGTTTGCCAATATCTGGAAACATTCCATCTATTTAATATACAAATGTTTAGTATAGATTGAAATAAATGTATAAAATTACATGTAAGCATATCTATTACAAACTAATATACTTGCATCCTAACGGAATCTGACCATCGAGAGCGCGGGTCTCCCTCAAATATGGTGTTCCCAAATGTTATCGCTCCCATGACCATATTTGCAACAAAGTGAGGTAACGTTTGAATTCTTTATTTTGCACGAATGTCATTTTTGTCATCTCTTTATATAGATAAGCTAACACTGCACTCCCTTAAAGATATATCTCCACACTCTTCAAGATCCTCAAGAAGTGGCAATCATCTAACATGCACCGAATCCTTAGTTGAATCCGGAAATAGAATGGTACCGATCATATGGAGTATATATGATTGCTGGATCAAGCTCCTAATATGAAGGATTCGGTGCATGTTAGATGGCTGCCACTGCTGGGGATCTTGAGGAGTGGAGAATTATCTTGAGGGAGTACAGTGTTAGCTTATCTCTATAGGGAGATGACAAAAGTGGCATTCGTGCAAAATAAAGAATTCAAAGATTGCCTCACTTTATTTCAAATATGGTCATGGGAGCGATGATATTTGGGAACACCAGATTTGAGGGAGATCGTGCTCTCGATGATCAGATTCCGTTAGGATGCATGTATATTAGTTTGTAATAGATATGATTACATATAATTTTATACATTTATTTCAATCTATACTAAACCTTTGTATATCAAATAGATGGAATGTTTTCAGATATTAACAAACCTCCCCAAAGGTTCATGAAAACTTTTATAGGAACGAGCTTGATCAAATGGAGGATGAACATGTATAAAATCATATCTAACTATATTCAATTAATACATCACTTGTTACTGATATGTAAATTTACGTAATCTTCTTTATAGGTCAAGTGGATGCCCTATGAATTGGTTTTAGCTTCACTATCAGATATTTGTAGAGATGGTGAAGCTATATGGCGTGCCCGAGTACTGATTATATGTTTTGAGATTGTCGAAATGTATGTGCCCGATCGTGTGCTCCGACAATTTGGATTAAAATAATATATTCCAGATCTTATATAAAGAATAGAGTGAAATCCTCGAAATGGAGCACATCATCAAAAGTAAGAGATAAGTCGTCATGTTTATATTGAGAATTGGGAGTTGAGGTAGGATGTTGTAGTGATGGAGAGGATTGACGCACCAGAACTAGATGTGTACTTACGTTAGTCCTGGGGGATTACTCGCCGATAGATATTTCGGGAGAACAAAGCACCTATAGAGTACATACCGAGAGGTCCAGTTGAGAGAGAGAGGGTTGGTAAGTGTATAGGCAAAATATACAATTATTTTGTGATTATTATTTTTATTATCATCCACTTGCTAATAATCCTCTTTCGTTTTTTTATTTTATATGTACAAGAACTCGATAAGGTTGCTTTTATTGCACATGATGCATTGAGATCGGCTACCGAACCAGGGGCGAGAAACGCATTTGTTCACATCATAGGAAAGATTCAGTCTGCTCTTAGAAAGACGCGTCATGCAGATCGTGATGGATGTAAGGAATGACTAATAGGGGACGAGCGTCAACAGGTCCGAGGACACTCGAGAGCAGGCTCAAGTCGTGCACATGATGAAGTCGGAGGTTCACAGCAAGCTCAAGCCAAATGTTCATAGCAGGTTCAAGTCGACGACGATGTCATACGCTCACAAGTTCACACACAACCGGACGTTGGTATCATTCAAGTTCATGTTGAAGGCAAACGGGGAAAGGGAGAGGAAGAAGAAGTAGAGCGAGAGGGAGAGAGAGAGCGAGAGGAAAGGGAGTTCTAAATATTTGCTAAATTTCGATAAACTTCATATGATGTTTATGTTTGAAATGCTACTGTGACTTGATTATGGTTGAATTTTTAGTAAGTGAATTAAATGTTATGTTTTTGTTAGAGATTGGTTACAGATGTAATAATTATATAAATATATGTGTTTATTTGTGTTTGAAATTGATTATGGATTGATATATGTGTAGCAAGAGAGTTTATGTTAAACTTCACAATTTTAGTCGATGATTGATATATGCTAGCAGGAGATGAGATTTTCCAGCAAGTGTGGGCTGGAGGGTTTCTGCCAAATGGTCAGGGGTTAGAAACCATGACCATTTCGTGCACGTTGTGCACTAAATGATCGGGGTTCCCAACCCCGAGCATTTTGTGTAGGGCAATGTCACCCAAGTGGGTTCTGTCAAACGGTTGGGGTTGGGAACCCATGCAAAATTACTCGAGGTTCGCAACCCCGACTTGTTTAGGTCCCTTAACCACGCAAGTAGCGTTAGGGAGGTCCTAATTAGTCGAGGTTGACAAACCCGACTAATTAGGAAGCTGGTTGTTTTTAAATTGACCAAGTTTTTGGTCACATCAACATTGTGGCCAGAAACTGGGTCGATATATGAAATAAAAACTGGAGTGTGTCGATTTAAAAAAAAAGTTTGGTTTAGGGCTATTTTGAAAATTTCTTCGATAAGAAATTATTGTGAATCACTAATTAGAGTAGATGGTTGCCACATGTTCATGCTGGAAGGATAATTCTAAGTGCATTTGGACCAGATGGAAACAACCAGTTATCTCCTACCGCATGGGGAGTGTAGAGGCTAAATACATATCATCCTTAGATTTAGCTTTTACATTATCTAATCGAGGTTCTAGGTCAAGTTGAAGAGTGTCGGTTGACAATCATGACATATCAATAGAAGGTAATCAAACCATATTGATAGTTCATATTTCTAACATTTAAAATTTATGAATCACTAATAGAATAAAGTAAAACGTGCATATGTATGTTTTTGAATTGAACAAGATACCTTGCAACATGGTTTAACAAGTTTGTATATGTGTGTGTGTATAGGGATGTTGAAAGCATTTGACTAAGTATACGCTCACGCCGAACTTCATTTTTGCATGCGGCATATGTATGTCAATAACAAGGAGAAATTTAAATGTGGAAAATCCTTCAAAGATAAGCTATGAAAAGCAGTGTTCACGTACACCAAAGCCCAATTCAAGAAAGCAACGAAGGACATTTAAAAGGAGCACAAGGAAGCATATCAAGAGCTAGATGTAAAATATGTTGATAATTGGGTTAGAGGATTTATCCAAATGTGAAATGTGATATGATCACTAATAAAACAATAAGTTGAGTGAATAGTGGAACACATTGACTTTTGGAGCTCCTACGATGAGTATGAAATGTAAATACGGGAAACAAGAGGGAAAATATGTCCTAGAATCAAGGAGAATTTGCGCGCAATTGAAAATGAGAGTATGAACTGCGAGATACATAATGAAAGAGGCGAAAAATTACGAGGTAGGATACAAGAGTGAAGTGGGGATCATTGACATTAAAGTTAAGCAATGTAGTGGTGGACAATAGTAAATTAGTAAGTCACCTTTGTTCATTCTGTTGCGGCAACTATAAAGTAAAGTGAAAATTTTGATGATCATGCCGACTCAATACTTTGCTATAAAATATATAATAACACATGAATGGATGATATTTTTTAAGGAATAAATGAACAGCCTGAGATTTCTAAAGAGGACAAAGTGCTATCACCACCATTTAGAATAAAATCTGGGAAACCCAAGTGATGCAGAACAGGATGCGGGAGGACACGAATGTAAAGAAGGCAAACAATAACACGAATGGAGATCCCTAAAGTGAGCTACGTGCATGCACTAGATACAAATGCAAACTAATCAGCAAATAACTAAAGATGTAATGCAACTCTAAAATGACAATGGTGATGAATCATGTAAGGAATCACAAAAATTAATACCCAATGTAATTATAAATTCCCTACAACTCTAAAGAGATTGCAAGATTAACAGTAGGAAATTGATACCCAGTTTAAAGTTCACCTGATGAGTGAAAGGAATTAACACCCAAATCATCAAAAATCCAAATCAGGACTGAGTTGAAAGGCTCTATTGCAAACTTGGTGAATTAATCTGCAAAATTGAAGAACCAACTAGCCCTCAACTACGTGGATTTGAATTTACAACACTATCGGAGAAACTGTTCACGTGAACAGTAGTAAGAGCAGGGCGTGAACAGTGGCTGGAGCCAATGTTGAAGAAGATGGAAGAAAAGTACAGGAACAGTGGTCGGAGCAAGACGTGATCAGTATCAAGAAATTCTTCATGTGAGATTAGGTCTGAGTTGAGGTAGGATTTTGTTTGAGTGGATGGTTGGATATGAGTTGAGGGTATAATGAGAGGCTGTGATTTGTTCAGAACACTAAATAAAATGGGCTTTACACCCTTATAGCAATTCACATACTAATTTGAAAACTCAGAATTATCATATCAAATAATATGCTTTCACTAAAGCCTTACATTATTATTTATAATCATAACAAAATCAAATCAAACCCCTAAATCACGCTCAAATTTTAGCAAAAGTAGAAACTAATATAAATTCCTATCAATTAAAATCTCTCAGGTCATGAAGAATATATCCAGAATCAATCACTGTCCGCCAAATCCAATCACATGTTTCTTTCTCCTGGAATATACTCTCCATGGATTCCCATCAACTCTCCCCGGCTTCATAACATTCGCCTCTAGTGAATGACAACGATGATAAGCGTATACTACAACTGGGTTGAGCTGCTCAATCCCTTTAGTCCGTAGCCAAGTGCAGTCTGTATCAGGTCGCCCATGCCAATGGACTAGATATATCTGAAAACTACCATCTATTGTCAAAACAATCTTGTCCTATAAAATATCATTTATCTCCTCTGATGGACGTCTCCTTGGCTACATAGGTTGTGGAGCTGGAATCTCTTATGGTACTGCAAAATCTAATGGTGTAAGCTCTGAGATTGTTGTCGGGCAGTCCACAGGTGCATGATAAGGAATCAAATCCTTGATGTTGAAAACCGTTGATGCCAAAATCCCATGGAATGTCCAACTAGTATTGCATTAGAAACGATCTTCCTCAGAACTCGAAACGGAACTGTACGTCGGGCATGAAATTACCCCAAAGCTCCCCTAGGGAACCTCTCATGTCGAACCCTAAGCATCACCATATCTCCAACCGAAAACTCCTACAATCATCTATGAGAATATGTAGCAAACTAATTATTATCATTATTTATTGCTATCTGTCTGCGAATCTCATTGTGCAAATCATGCAAATATTGTGCAAAGGACTCAGCTGAATCACTGGGTCTAGCTCCTAATGGCGCGGGTAGTAGGTCTATAGGTTTCATAGGTCGACAACCCGTAACAATCTCAAATGGACTCAACCTATTAGACCTATTCACCGAACTATCATATGCAAACTCTGCCATAGGCAACACCAAATCCTACCCAGACACATGATCTCCAACTAAACATTGTAATAAGTCTCCTAGACTACGGTTCACCACCTAAGTCTGACCATCAATTTAGGGTAGTAAGCCGTCGAAAATTGCAACGTAGTATTGAGTTTTTTCCGGAGTGTCTTCCAGAAGTGACTTGTTAGCCTCACATCTCTATCTGAAACAATAGTCTTAGGAAGACCGTGCAATCAAACTACCTCTTTAAAAAGAGGTGTGCAACATGGGAAGCATTTGCAGTTTTGTTACAGGGAATAAAATGTGCCATCTTCGAAAAGAGATCCACTACAACCAATATCGAATCATGCTTCCTAAATGTGTGAGGGAGACATAGGACAAAGTTCATGCTAACATCCTGCCATGGAGCAAAAGTTATAGGAAAGGAGTGTATAAATCTGTGTTCTGCTTCCTACCCTTAGCAACTTGACATACTCTACAGTGTGACACAACTCTTGCGACTTCTTGCTTAACACTTGGCTAATAAAATATATCCTCAACTACTATCATCGTCTTATCTCGGCCAAAGTGTCCAACAGCTCCTCCCACATGCATTTCCCAAATCAGATGATCATGAAGAGAGGTGTTGGGAATGCATAAGCGGTTGCCCCTAAAGAGCAAACTATCGACAATGGTGAAACCTACTACGATGATAGAAGGACTATAATGATAGAAGGATCCTATGTTAAAGAGGCATAGACATCACCAAAGTCCTGAAAAAGTAGGGTAGCCCTGAATGACTCGATCAAATCCTACTACTTGTGCACTCAAACTGCTAAGTGGTGACCTTCCTACTCAAAGCGTCAGCGGGTTTGTTCTCAACACCTGCACAATGTTTGAGAACAAAAATGTACTACTACATGAACTAAACCTACTTGACATGCCGGTGCCCTAACTTCTTTTGAGAATTCAAATATCTTAGGCTTAATAGTCGGAGTATAAAATAAACTCCGTAGGAAGTAAATAGTGATGCCAATATCACAAACTCTAGAATATAGCATAAAATTCTCAGTTGTAATTGGAATAGCGTTGTCGAGCTTCATTCAACTTCTCGCTAAAGAAAGTGATAGGATGTCCCTCTTGACCCAACACACCACCAATACCTACTCCCAAAGCATCACAAGCTACCTCAAAGACCTTAGAGAAATCAAGAACGCGAAGGATTGGGGGCAGTAGTCAACTTCTCTTTAATCTCCTCAAAAGCTCTAACAGCATATTTAGTCCACTCAAACTCCACTTTCTTAAGAAAACTCATAATGGGAGCCATAATGGTAATAAACCCCTTAACAAACCTCCTATAAAAAGTGACTAACCCATGAAAACTCCCGGTCTCATGAATGGTAGTAAGAGTAGGTCATTCCCTAATGGTCTTGACCTTATCCGGGTCTGTTGCTACAACGTCAACAGTGACGACGAACCCTTAGAAGTGTATATATTATGACATAAAAGCACACTCCTTCAAGTTGACAAAAAATTCTCCTTTCGGACTGCCAAGTGAAGATGTTCTTCTTGGGTTCGACTAAAGATCAAGATATTGTCAAAGTAGGTGATCACAAACTGACCTAAGAAAGGACACAAAATCTGAGTCATTACCCTCATAAAAGTGCTAGGAGCATTTGATAGACGAAAGGACATGACTAACCACTCATATAGGCTATCCTTAATCTTGAAGGCAGTCTTCCACTCATCGCCTTTGCGGATGCGGATATGATGGTACCCACTACAAAGATCTATCTTCGAGAAAATATGAGATCCGACCATCGTGTCTAGAAGATCGTCAAGTCTAGGAATGGCAAACCTATACTTAACCGTGATTTTGTTGATAGCTCTACTATCTACACACATCCTCTAGCCGCCATCTTTCTTGGGAGTGAGTAATGCAAGAACTAAGGTTTTAAATATCGGTTATCAGGGATTTATCGGATGATCAAAATTCATATCGGATAGCGAACATCGGGGATATATAGGGGATAAGTAGTATTTATCAGAGTGACATTACCGCATGGTGATATACATAATATAATATTCTAAAATATAATCTAATCATACTTAATAAAATATAAATATACTAAAATATAAATATACTAAAATATAAATAATTATATTTAGGATCACTAATCAATAGTAGAAACTCGGGTCAGGTCGGATTTAAAGTGCATTGAATAGATGCTTATTGTCTGAAATCTAAACTCAAACCAAAGACCGATAATTCCAATTTTTTGGCCAACAATATCAGCTGATAACTCATTTTATCGATGCACTATCAGCAATAAACATCCATAAATGATAACCAATTTAGAATCGAACTTATTATAGTGAAAGACCCCAAAAACCGATAAATTATCGATAATATCGGTTTATCGGCCGATATTTAAAACATTGGCAAGAACGGCATAAGGACTCAAACTCTCTAATAAAGCCCTTCCATAATAGCTCATCTACCCGGTGTCTAAGCTCAGTGTGTTGTGTGGGGTTCATCCTATAATGTGGTAAGTTGGGTAAAGTAGACCCGGCACAAGATCTATGACAAGTTGGATGTCTCTAAGGGAAGGAAGTTCATCAAGCACCTCATCAGACATGATATCACTAAAATTAGTAAGGATCTGATGAACTTCAGGAAGGACACCTACAGATTGACTAGCAAAAGCAGAACTAGCGGCGATGATCATATAGACAATTCCTTCCTCCTTGCTCTCCTTAAGAAACTAGCTATTGCCTAAGAGATGGACATGCTCCTTACCAGCCTTGGTCGTGAGCGACCTATTCTTATGATCTGAGGGATCTTTGGGTCTGGTGGGAGTTAACACAATCTTTTTTCCATTAAACTTGAATGTATATTTGTTTGACCTCCTAAAACTAGTTACAGCTCGTACAACCATAGCCTACCTAATAAGACATATGCAGCGTCCACGGGTAAGACGACACACTAGATACGATTTTGGTAGCTCGAAAACTAGACAAGCACTAAACAACGTTGGGTGACAGGATGTGCAGTCTTGTTAACCCAAGTGACATTGTATGATTGTGGGTGAGATTCAACTTTTAGGTTCATCCTCTCTACAGCTACTTTAGCAATAATATTTACACAACTACCTCCATCAATCACCAATTTATAGAACTTATCGTCATGCTTGAAGTAGGTGTGGAAAATATTAGTTCTACGCCAATCTTTCTCATCCCTAGGTGAGGCTAATAAGCATCTAACGACATGTAAGTAGGTTGCAGCATCTGCTAACGCATCCTCGGCATACTACTGTCAGGAGCATAAATATCCTTGGTATACCCGAACTTATCACCATCATCCTCGTGACCCTTGTAGGATTCATCATGAAATAAACTCTTATTGAGGCACTGATAAACAAAGTTTCCAACCCCTTAACAATTATAGCATTTAGATCTTTTAGGTCCTTGCTTAGAAGACTCACCAGTGACAAACATACCCTTCTGATCTTGAGTGGCAATGTTATTAGATTTAGCATTTTTATCAAATTGTCAATTAGATTAGTCCCTTACTGGAGATGTAAACTTCCTATAGGTGGGTGTCTTAAGATAGTGCTCCATTTCTAGAGCCAAATAATATGACTCATCCACAGAAGTCACCAAATGTGGGGTTATCTCGTGCTAGATATCAGGTTCAATCCAGTACGAAATCGAGAAAGGACAAACCAAGGCTCTTCCTGAACATTACAACAGTAAACTAAATCATTGAACTTGTCCATGTACTCCTTCATGGACAAGTTCTCCTGACACAACGTGGCCAACTAATCCATCAATCTATCTAGATATGAGGGTGGGAGATACTTCTCTTTGACCTTCTCTTTCATCTCATCCCACGTTTTAATTGGGTCCTGAGTGTCCTACCTAGTTGTGTCTCAACTGAAGTCCAATAAATTTTGACCGGTCCTATCAACTTCATCCTAGCAAATCGAATCCTACGACTCTTGGACATATCGTATCAATCAAAGTAGTGGTCCATATCTTCTATCCACTCACTAAACTCTTGGGGTTTATGCCTACCATCTAAGGAAGGGACCTATATCTTCACTTTTCTAGTAATATCGTCTTCCCTATGTCTAAAATGGGTGTCGTCAAGATTGAGATATTCGTCATAACTCCTCTGTGGTCTAGCGTGTGTCGTGTCCCCTAATGTGTTGTGGTCCACCTAGTTGATGGGAATCAATGGAGAATATTCTAGGAGAAAGAAACATGGGACTGGATTTAGAGGATATTGATTGATTCTGAATATACTCTTCATGATCTCAGAGATTTTAATCAATAAGATTAGGATTTATATTAGTTTCTAATTTTCTAAGATTTGAGTGTGATTTAGGGGTTTGATTTGATTTTGTTATGATTATAAATAATAATGTAAGGTCTTGGTGAAAAGCTGATTATTTGAGATGATAATTCTGAGTTTTTAAATCAGCATGTGAATTGCTATCAGGATGTGAAACCCACTTTATTTAATATTCTGATCAAATCACGGCCTCTCCTTATATCCTCATCTCATATCCAACCCTCCACTCAAACAAAACCCCACCCCAACTCAGACTTAACCTCGCCGTCATTGTTCACATGATTAGTAACCCAATACTGATCACGTCCTGCTCCGACCACTGTTCCTGCACTTTTCTTCTATCTTGTTCAACCCTAGCTCCAGCAACTGTTCACGCCCTGCTTCGACTACTGTTCACATGAACAGTATCTCCATCAGAGTGTGTAGTAAATTCAAATCCACGTAGTTGAGGGCTAGTTGGTTCTTTATTATGGATTAATTCACCAAGTTTGCAACAGAGCCTTTCAACTTAGTCCTGATTTGAATTTTTGATGATTTTGGTGTTAGTTCCTTATACCCCTCAGATGAACTCTAAACAGGATATCAATTTCCTATTGTTAATCTTACAATCTCTTTAGAGGTATGGGGAATTTATAATTACATTGAGTATTGATATTTCTGTGATTCCTTGCATGATTCATCACCATTGTCATTTTAAAGTTGCACTACATCCATTTGCATCAAGTGCACGCACGTAGCTCACTTTAGGGATCTTCGTCCGTGTGATTGCTTATCTTCTTTGGTATCAAAGCCGAAAGATTCATAATTATCAGGGGTAAAATACCGCTACCTCCTTCACAATAGTATGATTTTAATCCACTTAAATTTGGTATCCCAGCCTACTTTTATGGATTTGATGCATATGAGGAGCCTTATGAATTTAACATCTGGATTTTCGATATAGAAGATATATTTTCTACATATGATATGTCAGAAGTGGAAATGTATTTATATGTTGTGTAGACTAAAAAGAGAGGCAAATGATTGGTGGTATAGAAACTATTATCATTTAAACATCCGTTCATGGACAACTATGAATGCTCTTTTGGAAAGAAGATACTCTAGTCCACCATCTAGAAGAAATTATTGTCTCTCTTCAAATTCTGAAGCAAAGCCAACACAAATTTCTTAACCCCAACCAAATGTGCATTTTCAATCAAAATTTGATTTCAATCTAGATCTGAAGCCTCAATTTGAGCAAACAAGAAAGCAGAGCAAGATCAAAATTTTAATCAAGAACCAAAGCCGGAGTCTGAGTGTGAGCCACAAATTAGATATAGATCAAAAGATCAATCCAGAGTGCGAGCTTGAACTACAGCATGAAGAAGCAAATCATAAGATAGATCCAGAGCCTCAGCTTAAACAAGAGTTGGAACCAAAAACAAAGTAGCAGGTCGATCTAATGCTCGAGCTTGAATCAAACCCAGAGCTCAAGTCAAACCTAAAATTCGAACTAAAGATCGATATGCGGTGCAAATTTTAAGATAATCTAGTTATTGAGTTTGTTATTTCAGACCCCCTACCACCAACTCAATATCGAGTTTTACAGCTCATCCTGAAGATCTTGCAATCCTCAACAGAATTCTACTCACTAATCAAGTCAAACATTACGCTCCCTTATTATAAAACTCGAGGTCGAGTTTTCTCTAACAAGAGAAGATTTGATGCAGGACAATCATGGATCGTCCATCAAAAGATTTTAAGATCTATTAGAATAATTTTAATTTTAGTAATATTTGATTTGATTTCATGTAGTCTTTTTATGTTAGGATTTCTTTAGGATTTGATTTTGAAATCTCTTTCTATTTTAGCTAGGATTTTATTTGATTGCATTTTTTAGTTTTATTAGGTTTTGATTTGATTAGGATATTTATTTACTTCATTAAGTGTTTAGTTATTTTCTTTTCCTATAAATAAGAGATGTAATCCTCTATGAGGAGTGGACATTAATGAATAAAAAATTAAGTTTAAGAATTCTCTTTTGAGCATGTGAAATGTTCTTTGACATGTGATTTGCCTTTTTTTTATGGTGTAAAGTCCTTGGGTTGGAAGCCCCTAGGTGTGAGACCTAGTTATTTATCTAAATTTTTTTCAATTTCAATCCTAGCTATCCGATCTAAACCAAAAACCCAAAATAAAGTTACTGTAGTCTGCACATGGATGAATAGTGTCCACCGTAGCCTCGAGATCTGACATCATTCGCCTCTGATGATGCCACAATCCTTCAAATCCGATTGCGTACCCTAACGACCCCTGCTTGAGTATTGCCATCGCCAAATCTCCTCCAATTGTCCTTCAAATGAGTTATGATCCCTCGCCGCCAAGGTCTTAAAACACGACTCTGAAAAGTTATGGACGACTAAAAAATCTATCGTCTCCCCCTTTCAAATCACGTTCATATTCAAGTACTCACCAAAATTCACAGTGTTGACAATCTCATGCTTTCCTATCGGATCCAGGTTGGCGCCAAAAACAACATATTTAGGAGCCATCTACTTTCGGATCGGAGCCCCTACCCTAACTCACATCACCAAGAAGAATAGGTGAATAATGCCGATAAGATGAAAATAAGATAACAAGATGATGAAATATAGTAGATGTAAATAGCTCGGCCACAATGTCAAAGGATGCAGAAACGACGGAGTAATAAAGCAACAAGATGGTACGATATTTCATTATCTTATATTTTCCACCATCTTGTTGCTCTATCACTCTACTATTTTTACATCCTCTAACGTTGTGATTATTGTTTGCAACAACTACATTTCATCTTATATTATCTTCCAAACCAAAACTTCCCTTTATAATCGCCGGCCATTTTTCTGCAATTGTTCTTGAGTCTTTCCACTTGTCTTCATAATTGCCGCAAAAGAATGAATACAAGTGAATTCACTAGTTTTTCATCGTCACGCAATCACATTGCTTTGCTTCAATGTCAATGATCCACACATCACCCTTGTGTTCTCCCTCGTATTTTTTATCTCCAACATGGCCCTCTTTTGGGCTTCACTAAAATTGTTGGTGATGATGTCCATTTCACATTCTGAAAATATCTCCATCTAGCCCAATTATCAACATTGTTCTGCATCAAATTTTGTTATGTTGTGGTTCATGAAACACACCAATGTTTTAGTTTAAGCTATTATTGACTCAGAATTTTCAAAAGTTAAAAAAACATAAGCTATCAATATAGTTTTTTTCCCCTTTATTAGTCTAAGATGATGAATGTCAACCTAACACTCTTCAACTTGACCTATAACCTCAACTAGATAATACAAAAAAACAATTCAAGATTATTTACATTCAGGCTCCAGCACTACCCAAGCGATAGAAAAATGTCGGTACTGCCCAAGTGATAGAAAAGTATTGGTTGTTTGCATCTAACTCAATTGCACTTAAAAATGTCCCCCGATTTCACGCTTTATGTGCAATCACCTGCTCCAGTCAGTAGTCTACAATGATTTATTATCCATCAAGCTCAACTTTCAAGCTTATGATATTATTTCTAGCTTTGTTAGACCTGTAAGATGTACCCTATTCACTATCAACTTTATCACACTCTCTAAATTAGTCTCTAATAGAACATTACAATATAATTAAGCTCCCATTGAATGTTCTCCAATGCACACTTCTTCAACTTAGATGCTTGGAACTAGAGAAATCCAAGCCATTGTCCCTCCTCACTATTATAGCAATTATTTCTTCGATTTGTGGGTCTTCCATAAATCTAGTACTTTCTGATAAGAAATGAATGGCCACGTGTATGTTCTAATTAAACGTTAGCATTTGTGGACTTGACTGAAACTATGTCACAATACAACAAGGTATGTGTCCTCTAAATGCACTAGTTATTATCACAAACAGTGGTGACTCTACAAGAAGCATTCTTCAGTGTCCTGTATTCATAACCATGTTTGAAATAGCTATTGATGAGTTATTACCACAAACAGTAGTGATCTACGAGAATCATTCTTCAGTCTTTTGTATTCATAACCATGTTTGAAATAGCTAGTATCTTACAGCTTCTGTAATTTCATTCTGCAGTACCTAGAATTTACTACTGCAAGGATTATCATCCAAAAGAAAAGGCAAAAAAAAGAAGGAAATCCCAAACTTTATACTGCAAGATTACCATACATATACAACTTGTACCAGGTTCTACCTTGAGAATAGATGCACCTGCTTGAAATGCAGAGGAACAAACCATCAGTACTGGCCATAAAAACTCAACATCGGACAGAAATTGACCCTCAGTTGCGCCACTGCAATCATTAAATGCTCTGAGTTGTTATCCTTATAAAAAATTTAAAAAGCCAAAAAGAGGCATAATGACAAGAGATTAAAGACAAGGAAGATGCCAGCATCAAACTCAGAAAGGTGGATAATTGTAGGTCTATGCATATTTACAATCAACATGCAGTGAATTACAGAGGTAAGGATATAGTTAAGTGGATAAAGTGTGGTCTACAAATAACAACTTTTTTCCATTTCAAACCATCTTGATCATTCTGATTGCATATAAACCAGATGCTATACTTCCCACATTTAGAAACAATCAACCAAAACATCTAGGTTACTAGGACACGGTGTTTTGGATACCGTGTCTGTGTTCGACATGTGTCGGACACGGATTCTCCACGGACACGCCATAGACACGTGTGGTTCAAAGAAAAACCCGATTTCCCTACCACTTAACCCTAAACTAGTTTCTTTGGTAATATTGGGTTCAAACCCTTTTAACTCGAACACTGAAGCCCAATACTTAAATATTTAAAAAGTACCCATAGTATTATCCCATATGATCAAAACTAAACTTTGTTATCAAACCTTATTCTTAATTTGGTTTAACTTGATTCTTAATTGTTACAGTTAATAAAAAGAAACATACAAATGTATAGGTATTTTAATTCAATATTTGATATATATATATATATATAGCCCGTGTCTTGGTATCCTACATTTTACAAATTTGCCGTCCCGTATCTGTATCCATGTCTGAGTCTGCACCATATACATGCTACCTAGACCCGGATTAAAGTAAATGTAATTGATGATTATGAGTATATACAAGCCAAAACAAAATTGCAGAATGCGCAATAGGAAAACAGATACACTGGTCATTAGCCGGACAGAAGGTACCACCTGTTTTTGCAAAATACTTTTCATTTTGCAAATAGTACCTCTCAAAAGTTACTTCAGAAACTTAAGTCTGGTTCCTTTATTCTAACATTTGCGCACACTTCTCAAAAGCTTAATAATTCACTTACATGAAAAATAAGTTCCTCTTAGCCCTTGCTGCACATAGGTTGATCTGTGATAAAAAGTTCTAACATAATAGGAAACTTTTTCATGTTACACTGGAAGTTTATGCAACTTCAATGGTGAGAGACCACATTCCCATGTTCTGAGAAACTTTTAGAGGATGACCTCTGGGATGCCCATAGACTAATGAATCTCACAGAATGGTGAAAAGATATCTCGTGGTTTTTAAGATGCAAAACAGATGTTGATCTGAGCCACGTGTCACAGACATCTTTTCATGTTATAAATCAGAAAAACATTTGTGTATAAGCATCACAATGCTTCATGCTTTATGTGCCGTGTACCTCAAACATCCTTATTGCAGATCAGCAGCTGATCCCAGCGAAAATTTAAAGTGGTAAGTTGATACAAACAATTCACGATCCAAACATGAAGTTTTAGAAGTTATTCCCAGCAGATGGACCTTATCATGCACATAACATGTCAAACAAGAAGCCTTACAATGAAGGTTCAGGGTTCCCAAGCTTTCCACGCCTGTTCACAAAGATGATTGGGAACAGGTTTCTTTTTTCAACAGTGTTGGTCACTGAGTGACAGGTCTCTTTAGTTTTACTAAGAAGGCCCCTGCAACAACATTACAAAAGGAAGAATAGAGAGAACGAGGGATAGAGTAAGAAAATGGTTGAAGAAGAAGTAGCAAGTAGCAACAAATAGAGGGGGAAGAAATAGCAACACATAGAAGGGAGAAGGAAGAACATAAGAGAAGGTCAGAGTTAAACTACTCCATTGATGGGCTCATATATCAATGTGGAATAAAACTGAAACATTAAAGAGCACAAAGAGCCCATAAGGTAGCGTCAAGATTTTAAAAAAAAAACTCAAATGTCCACCAACTTATATCGAGTAATAGACAAAAAAAGGCCAAAAGTATCAACAAAAAGAAAATGTGTGATTTTTAAAAGGCCTTGAAGATTCTAGTCTCCTTGGTATAAAAATAAAAATTTGCCCTTCAATTTTTCACTTTTAGCACTTTATGCACAGTTTCAGCCTTTGGGTGGAAGGAGTGCTAGACTCTTCGAAGAAAGAAAGGAAATATTTCTTGAATTATCAAAAGTTGTTTATAGTTCAATGAATTTCGGCTTGGTACTTAACAAGGCAAATAAAATCCTAATAGGACTGGTCAGGAATTGCAGGGAAAAGATTTAGAGTGGTTGCACTGAAAAGAGAAACTCAATGAGCTGATAGGAAGATTCCTTCTAAATTTATTAAGCATGAACAAAAACTAGTTCATTTTAAGGTTCTTCAACTTTAAAGTTCAGATGGAAATGTTGTCGGGGTTTTAGTTTCATGTCTTTCTTTTGGGATTAAATAATTCTTCGGACAGTTGTTTTAATTTTAACTTGTGGAGGAGAGACTATACATAGTTTCATAGCTAATGAATGTTTCCATATGATAAAGAAATAAAAAAATCATTTTGATGGCTACAAATTCACATTGTGTTCCCATCATTGTTGCATTTTTCAAAATACTAATAATATTCACATTCTGACTCTGATACATGAGTGCACTCCCAAAAGTGTATATGCCTGGAAGTCTATCTCCATAATTTCTATTGACTATGTTTTTACTCTGATGGATCATAGAATTGCAAATGAGTAGTACATCAAACTGAATCAACGAGAGATCATTTAACTGAAAACAGTATCAAGCAATATCAGTCTTCAT
Source organism: Asparagus kiusianus (assembly GCA_022839385.1). Taxonomy (NCBI): domain Eukaryota; kingdom Viridiplantae; phylum Streptophyta; class Magnoliopsida; order Asparagales; family Asparagaceae; genus Asparagus; species Asparagus kiusianus. The sequence goes on along the minus strand of BQKN01061709.1, from coordinate 34,991 downwards.
CCAAAAAAAATTCAGAAATACCTTGCCACTGCTAAGATCACTCCAGAAGTTACCAGCATGCAACCAAATATTTGATTCAAGGAATACCTCCTTCCTAATATTAATATAGAAAATATAAGCTGCCAAACTAAGAAGGCCTGCAATAGACACAAATTGTACTTCAATGATCTCCTTGAAGCTAGTAACAATGGTAAACTTAATTAAAAATGAAAGGAAAGAAAGAAATCAATAGACAACAAATACAATGTCTGCAAAATGAGCATAACTTCTTCAAAACATGTAAAAGAATGTTATAATAAAGGAAGCATTTTATCATCACCATTAGCATCATGATCCAAGCTTCTTCCTTTCTCCCCCATCAAAATGGAATTGATAAAGGAGAATGAGACAAGGACTTGTGAAGATGTGATATGCCAACTTTCTAAAGTTGACATTGAACTTCTGACCAAGAACAAAATGCTTGCCATAAACCCAAAAAGGTAGTACATATGAACAAAGAGATGGTTGCCATAAATTTAAAAAGGTAACAGGCAGTAAAAGCAAATTCATTAACCATGCAGTTTAAGAACATGCAACCAAAGACAAAGTCCCCAGTTCTCCTAGACTAAAAAAAAGAATCTAGAAAATAAGAAAGATAATAGGTTGCTATAATGAAGGTAAGTTGTAGCCTATGTTACCCAGGTACTTCTATAATGAAGTCGTACTCGTACCGGACACGTACCCGACACTTTCCTGTACCCAAACTTCATGGACACTTCTTGAATATATGCATGCATTTATTAAACATGTACTCAATTATACGATATATGTGTTAATTTAAAACACTTGTCAAAGACTTCCTGGACATAGAGCTTACACTTCACATCCGTCTTTTGAAACTAATGAGATACGGGTCGGATTCGTTTCAGTCCATACCCAAGTTTAAAACTATATAGTTAATGGGTCGTTTAGATGTCTAGTAAAAAAAATGAGTAGTTTACAATTCACGATAATCAATATGATAAAAGAAACTCAAAAATGTGATCGGAATTTTAATTCTAATGACACATGAAGGGGAAAAAATGTACAGTATTAATTCAATATATATATGTAGTCGTGTCCCCGTACCCTACATTTTACAGTTTTGTCGTGTCCCATACCCGCACCCGTACCAGTACTCGTGTCCGTTTCCATGCAGCTTAGGTTGTAGCTTATGCACATTGGATGCATACAGCTAAATCACTAAAAAAATATACGAAAATCAGTAAAGTTATGCTAATAGATAAGAACTGTTTGTCTTTTTTTTTTGTCCTTCAATGTAAAAATTTCAAGATATCGAGGATCACTGTGTTAGGAAGCTTTTGAAACATCAGTGATACAGTACAAGCTTCCAATTTGGGGAAAAAAACTAGAAATAGAAAGGTGAACACTGCCCTTTCATATTCTTCTCTCGAACCTTAATCATACTAAAAAGAATTAGGGTGATTTAGCAAACTTCGCAGCAGGGGCATAGCCAGGAAATGGATTTTGGGGGCACTATTGTAACTTCTCTTAATTAGTTACTAGTACAATTATATTAACAATCACATTTGATAATTTCAAGAATTTTTCTGAGATAAAGAATAGGATTTCAAACTCGATAACTCTAACCAAATATTATATATTAAAAGATTGCTTTCATAAAAGAAAAAATCATTCTAAACCACAGATAAGCAGCCTCCAAATATGTCGTCATCTCATACCCATTGTTTGATAACTCATTTAGTAAAAATGAGTTATCACCTCGTACCATTATTTCCTATATGTATATATGTATATTATGTATATGTATATGTATATGTATATGTATATATATGTATATATATAAATATATATGATTGCAATAACCCTATTTGGAAAGAAAAATTCATTTCAGGTCTTCCACCCTTATTTGCTGAAAGAATAAGAGAATCCATTAAAGAACAAAGTAATGGACGTATACCTTATGATCAATTGATAGCAAAAATCTCCTAATTCCCTTTTTCCTAAAAGGTTTTGGTTTCTTAATTGATTGTTAATTTT
>BQKN01061709.1:12826-32551 GCA_022839385.1 Asparagus kiusianus | reverse complement strand
GTGTGTGTGTGTATGTGTGTGTACATTTATGTATACTAGTATAGTGTACGTACGTTGCACGTAGACAAACTTGAGTATATATATGTGTGTGTGTGTGTGTGTTTTTAGGTACATATATGTATAAATGTACATATATATGTGTGTATACGTGTGTGTGTGTATGTGTGTGTACATTTATGTATACTAGTATAGTGTACGTACGTTGCACGTAGACAAACTTGAGTATATATATGTGTGTGTGTGTGTGTGTTTTTAGGTACATATATGTATAAATGTACATATATATGTGTGTATACGTGTGTGTGTGTATGTGTGTGTACATTTATGTATACTAGTATAGTGTACGTACGTTGCACGTAGACAAACTTGAGTATTTACAATGCACTAATTTATAATTATATTAACAAATGTAATATATACTATCTTTACCTTAGTAACATTAGGTTTCTATTATTAAGCTTCATTTGTTTTTGTTTTTGAACTATTATTATCCTACTTTTTTTAAAATTAACGGATGGAAGGGTCTTTCATTTCTAAAAAAATAAATGAATCACATAATGACAGTGAGTTGTTTAGATTATTATGTACATATATATCTAATACAATTATAAAAGTGTGTTGCCATGTTAAAATAATTTATAAACTTACTAATTAGATTTATAAATAATTTAAATATGTTTCTATTGTAATTATTAAAATTTAATGCGTAACAATGAATTAGGATAAATGTCATTTTTTGAGTAATGATTTCCTTTCCACCTGAAGCTTTCCTTTCCACCTGAAGCTCTATGAAACATAGCACCAACCAAGTTATTTGGTCAATGAATAGTAATTTTCACTCACCAAATGAACATAAAGTACATAGTTATTCATGCATAACTGAAAAGTATACGACTCACTCTCACAACAATACTTTACATTTCTAGTCACACTATTACATAATACCGGATCTCCCTAACAAAATCACGAATAAAATATCACAATTTCTCTCTACTACATCAAGTTACATAAACTTGAAGCTCATCATAAAATCAAACATATCAGACCATCATAATGACTGGATCCACCTTTGAAATTACATCAACCAATTCTAAATTGATGGAAATGAAAGTAAACAGACACATTTATCTTTCTTTACTTCCTCTCTTTATTGTTCACCAGAGCAAACAGTGAAATTAGCCAAGATTGCGGTGGCTAGTTGTGAAAGTCAGGAGGTGGAGGTCATTGTTGATGGAGTTTGAAGGAGGCCAGGAAGTATGAGAGAGATTGAGAGGGAGAGAGAGTAAGAGATTACACTTTGAGAGATTGGAGCTTGATTGTTTGATTGGGAATGTGAATTATGTAATCATTGGATATTATATAGGAAATGATCCTAGAGAGGTTAGGGATATGAATGGTCAGAGTTTAATTTATAGTTAGTAGGACTATTAAATTGATGATGATATTTAATTGGCAGCTACGATAAGAATTTGAATTAATTTTTCTACTGGTAGTGAATGTAAATTGGAGGTGCATTTATTACATTTAATTTAATTGGTGGTTATGAGAATGATTTGAAGGGGTATGGTTTATGTATGTATGTGTTTTATGTATTCATATATGTGTTTTTATGTATGCATGTATGTGTTTTAGCATGACTTGGAGGGTATTTTCGAAAGAAATGTTTTAACATGGCAACACACTTTTATAATAGTATTAGATATATTTATGCACGTGCATAAAACCTTGTATATAGATAGATATATATACGCACATATGTATGTGTGTGTGTACATATATGTGGTTCAATACCATGATTAATTATTTTTAGCTTATTTTCTTATTAAATTTTTTTCCTCCATTCCAGTCTAATGATTTTGCACACTTATGCCTCTAAATTTTAGCATTGTAATTATTTATTTTCTTTGATGTTCATTTAAATGACCTGCACCCGATTTAAATTTCCATAATTATAATCGAATTGACAGGAAATAAATTTAATCCGAAGTCAATTTGAATTATCATGTTATTTGGACCGATATGAAACCAAGCTTGACATGAGAAAGTATAGTATAAAAGTGAAAAACACTTGAAAAAATTATATTACAAATAGAAAATGAATAATTAAAGCTAATAAGACATGATAATTGATTAAAAGTGGGCTAAAACGACACAAAAGAGAATATGAAATTTGTTCATAATCATTGATAGACTTTTAAAATAATCATAAAGTAAAGTTTAATGCTAACTCTAGTACACTTTTATATAATGAAAACATCCACATAAGCATACAAAAGTACTATAAAAAGTTCATGAAAATTCCTTCTAATGATTCCTAATTTACTCAAGAAAATAATATACTATTCTATAAAATATTCAAAAAATAGTGTCTTTCGATCCTTCTGTTTCATTTTTTATTGAGCCGACATCAATCCTTCTCTGCATTTATCTTTTTGATAAAATTAGACAACTTTTAGATGCTAAAAACGGATAGTAAATTTTAAATTGGAAGTTAATTTATATATATATTAATGAAAGAATATCAAACAAATACTCTTTTCTTTGCTAACTTTTAAAAATTTAGTCGTTTTTTTGTGATTTTGAATTTTTGTAGGTGTGTTTTGAAAATTTTGAAACCTTGAGAGTATTTTTAGAAATTTTTATATTTTAATTTGGATACTCGTAATTTTCATGTTTCATGTGTTGGTGGTAAGTTTTTAAAGTCACAATATTTCATGTATACATATATATGTACATACATGTACAATGTTTTGTGTAATTTTAAACTTTTGAGAGTATTTTGTCTAATTCCTAAAAAAAATTGGGTTTTTATAATACTTCATACATTATAGCATGTTAGTTCTTTACCTTAGCAAACTAATATCATGGAGTTGTTTCATATATTTTATTAGTCTTATTTTTTTAAAATTGTTGAGTTATAGGTAGTTCATATGTATATATACATATGTACACACACATATATATGTACACATATATAGAAGTAGAACAAAAAGGTTTTACAAAAGAAGTGTGAAAAATGGGCACCCATAAAATCTCTCTTGAGCTCCAAGGTGACTCTATCTTACTAATCTTAAGTTGATCCAGTGATTAAGCCCTAAGAATATTTTTATATTTAATGACCTAAGCCCAATTGGGTTAGGATCTATTAGCCTAAAACTCATTACATGGTTACTTTGAAAGCTCAATAAATTAGAACAAAATCACAAAGGAATATATATATATATATATATATTCCTATACTTATACATTATTGTTTACACAATGCGATTTTTGTATTTGGATAGGATAAGGAGAATCATAGAGAACTTTAGAGAAACCAGCAACAATCAACTCTCATTATGAAACAACAATGAGGTTCTTCCATATTAGTCTCTTAAAACATTTCATATTTCAAAATTCATCCCCAAATTATTAAAACTACTGTTAGGTCTCCCAATTCTGAAGTTATTTTGAAATTAGTCTTATAAATCAATGGGGAGGAAATTTACTGAGCCTGATCAAATCATAAGTGACAGTCTTCAAATTTACAAAGGTCTTCTAGGGAAAGAGCTTCACTGGGTTGCCAATTGAGATCTTGCTGTAGTTGCCGAGGAAAATGTGCTCCTTCAGTTCAGAAGAATGGTCTTCGTGCTCTGGACACTAATATAAAGATTAAAGATGCTTTTAATTCAATCCCTTCAGGTAAAGCTCTAGGTCCAAATGGTCTATCTACTGGATTTCATAAGAAAGCTTGGCACATTGTAAGTGGAGATCTTGTTGCTACTGTCAGAGAATTCTTTCAAAGTAGGATGATGCAAGAAGGTGTCAATGCCACAACTTTAACTTTAGTTCCTAATGAGCAAAAGTGACCGGGGCAATGCCATGACATTTGTGTGAAAACAACCAAAAATTTTATTTGAGTATATGGTTTAAAAATACACCATATATCTAATCACTTAAGAAAAACTATAGCAAGTAATAACAAAACATAGCAATTTACACCCTAGTTGGAAATACAAAGTGAGTTAAAAATAATTTGGCCGGGTATTTTGTGTTTAAGATTTTGGAAGTGGATGGGTTTAAAAGTTGGGTGTAAAACTTTTGGTTTATAGATAAAAAACATTTTTAGAGGTGGATGATTATAAAATTAAATATGAATAAAACTTTATGTTTATATGTTAAATACTCCTCAACGATGCAATGACATTAGCTGAGAAAGAAGCCAAACAAATGGTTTAAGCAATTGGTTCAAAGTATACACCGCATGCATAACAACTTAAAGAAAAGTATCAAAGCTATAGTATAATATAGTAACTTACCCTGTATACCAAAGTGTTGAAATACAAAGTGAGTTAAAAAATAATTTGGAATAGTTAGCACTAAAGTGAATTTTAGAAGTTGGTGATATTTTTCAAATATACACAGTTAAAACTTTGGGTTTATCCTTTTCGAAAGTGCATGAACTTACAATAAATGAGGGCGGGGTGGTTTCAGATTTATACGCAAAAAAACCATCTACAATTTGCGATGCCTCAATATTAGTGTGAAAAATAGAGAAAAGAATGATTTAAATATTTAGTTGAAATATATATTTTATACCTAACCACTTAGTTAGCAAGTTATAACAAAATATTGCAACTTGTTGAGATTTGGAGAGAAAATAGTTTTTTGGGTATATCTCCCCTCACTCTAGACTTTATTATTTATAGAGATGGATTAGTTACAAGTTAGTCTCACAGGCAATGTGGGACTAAACCAATGCTAAACTAATATTCTCTTCTAACACTCCCCCTCAAGCTGGAGTATATATATCATGCATGTCCAGCTTGTCACAAATAAAGTCAACCCGTGTTCGACCAAGTGGTTTTGTAAAAATATCTGCCGACTGATGTACTGTCGATACATGTTTTGACATGATGATTTTGTCCTCGAGCTTCTTGCGGACTACATGACAGTCGACTTCAATGTGCTTGGTTCTCTCATGAAATACGGGATTCTCAGCAATGTGAATTGCTGTTTTATTGTCGCCATATAGACTCATTGGACATTCTGGAGGGAGACCAATATCTGTCAATAAGTCTCTGATCCAAACCATCTCAAGTGTCACATTTGTCATAGCTTTGTATTCTGATTCTGCATTGGATCGAAACGCAACACTTTGCTTCTTACTTTTTCATGACATCAGATTTCATCCGAGAAAGACATAATATTCAGTAGTCGATCTCCTATCAAAAGGACATTTAGCCCAATCTGCATCAGAGAAGCATGCAACTCTAGTGTGTCATTGATCTGAGTAGAGAATTCCTCATCCTGGAGCCTTCTTCAAATACCTCAAAATTTTTATTACTGCATCCAAGTGAGTAGTTCTTGGTGCGGACAAAAACTAACTCACAACACTGACTGCGAATGTGATGTCAGGTCTGATCACCGTCAGATAATTCAGCTTCCCCACCAATCTCTTACACTGCCCAACATCCTCAAGAAGCCCCCCTAGTTTGGTAGTAGTTTTGAGTTCACATCTATTGGAGAATCACTGTTTCCGCATCCTAACATCCCGGCTTCTGAGAGGATATCCAGGACATACTTCCTTTGTGATACAAGAATACCCTTCGTTGACTTTGCAACTTCAATGCCTAGAAAGTATTTTAGGGAACCAAGATCTTTAGTTTGAAAATGTGTCTGTAAATACTTCTTCAGGCTGTCAATACCAGAAGCATCATGTAAAACCCCAAAATTTTAAATATTTTATAATAAATAATAATAAATATGTTACATTATGATAAATGATATTTATTAATGTTTGAGTATGCTAGGAATTGATTTGAGGTCAATTCAATGTACATATGTGAATATAGAAGTAATATCATGCACACGTGCACGGGCCTGAACTTGGGAAAAACGACCAGTTAAAAGTATATGCATTTTACACACCGAAGAAGTTGGAATCTGGAAAAACTTAAAAAACCAAAGTTGTATGTCTCTTCAACAACTTTCTAACAAATCTTATATCATCTCATTCCGAGGTTGAACGTAGAAGTTATGGTCAAAATACCGAAGGTTATTTTCCTAGTCAGACTAGGTTTTCTGGTTCGGGTCAAACATGTTTGTTTCGGCTTTGCCTCTATAAATACATGTGTTTTTCACAAAAAATCCTCTTTTATCACATTTATGAACCCTAGCAGCCACCCTCTCCCCTCAAAAGCCTAGATCTTTTTCTTATAAATTTTGAGAGCTTTGTGAAGCACAATACCGACACGAGGGCGAGATCTTCGACGTGTGACAATGGAGAACGGGTGGTTTGTGCTCATGGATTGCTTGTTGTTTATTTCAAAGGCTTACACATGAGATTAAGGTAATGTTATTTTTATCCAAACACATCCCCATAGTTAAATAACTAGTTAGATGTTTAATATGATGTTGAATATGTGTTTTCATGCTTTAATCTTAACATGAGGCGATAAAAGTCAGATTTTTTATGTTGAAACTTAAACCAATGCTAGATTAGTAATCTTTTCCTGCTGTTTATGATAGTATCATGATCATGATCATTAGGTTTATTCATAATATCATTTATATATGATAAATTTAAGAGATGTACTAAATATATTTTTCTGCAGAAAACTGCAGCACTTGTATAATCTTTAACTAAGTTTTTGAGATAGCAAACAAACCCCAAATTTAATCAAACTAGTTCCATATGAAAGATATTTGTATCTAGTTCCTAAAAAATAAAACCATTCTTAAAAATAGTTTGTATAGAGAAAGATATGTTCTTTTTACTAACAACATGTCCAACAGAAAAACTGCTACACATGTATAATGTTTAACTGGAGATTTGGGATAACAAATGAACTCCAAACTAAACCAAACTTGTGTCATTTCAAAGATGTGTGAATCTAGTTTTCAAAACAGAAAACCATTTGTAAAAATAGATTTCCTAGAGAAAGATATGCTCGTTTTACTAACAAAAATCTCGTCTGTTTTCCTGCTCGTTTTGTGGAGCTGTGTTACACCGTTTTGAGATGCGTTCGCGGAGTTTTGAGCCGCTTGATGTTATATGTATAATCATAAATATGTTGTGTTACGCATTTAAAAATCCCAAGGGGATTATGATGAGTTTTGATTTGATCATATTTGAATTAGATATCGTTCATACACATGTTGGATGTCGTTGATGAGCACAACTCAGTACTATATGGGATAGTGCGTCGACATACCAGATATACACAGTTTATATGAGGTGGATATCGTTGATGAGCTTAGTTCAGTACTACATGAGGTAGTGCGTCGATATTCCACATGTACAAGCCATTGAGTCGGATTTTAGGAGGCTTGATCTAGCCGTCTGTCCCGCACTAGGGTGCGATGAGGCTCGTGAGCCGTATTTCTAGGATGCCTATTTGGTAGTCCGTCCCGTACTCACGTTACGCACTGAGATCGCGATGAGACTAATGAGCCGTGTACACAGTTCAGGATACCTACAGGGTTATCCATTGCACTGAGATAATTACTTGATAGCCTAAGTGTGGCAAATGCCGGTTATGAATACGACCTATCACTGAACTATATGACTGAGATATGTTACTTTTAAAAATATACAAAATTATGTGTTAGTATTTTATTCTATCTCTCCAGTGATAGTGGAAGATATTATAAATACGATGTGTTAATATCTTATTTATTTTACTGCCTTCTTCATTTCTTAGTTGAGATCAATGATTAGAGATTCACAACTTGAGACATATGGTAGATATATGAGGGTTTCCTTGTTTGGATTATTTCGCTCGACGTACCAGTCTCGTGTTGAGGATTTCTAATTGTTGGTTTTATTAGATTGTCTTTTTTTAGTTCGGTATTAATGTTTAGATATTTATAATTTGAGACTTATGGTATATACATGAGGGTTTCTTTGTTTGGATTATTTCGCTCGACGTACTACGTCTCGTGTTGTAGGTTTTTAAATATTAATCCCACTTAGATACGGGAAAAATAAAACTAGGTAGACTATGCTTAATAGATAGAGCCTTCAATCCATCTAGCGGCCCTTCCCCTAAGGACGGATGGAGGTAATCTTGCTGTAACCCTCTGACGCTCTTGTTGTTCTTTTTCTTTTAAGGGTCTGTTTGGTTATTTCCTAAAAACCAAGAAATGGAAATGGAAATGGTGAAAATCTCAAAAAGTACTATTTCCTCCATTTCTATCCCTAAAACTCACCCACAACATCTAATAAAATATTATTTTCATCCAACAACTCATCTACATCATCTAATAAAATATTATTTTTATCTAACCACTCATCCATCACATCTAATAAAATATTATTTTCATCTAACAACTCATCCATCACATCTAATAAAATATTATTTTCATCCAAACATCACTCAACTCATCTCTTCTCATCATTTCAAATCACTCATATCATTCAATAAAATATTATAACAATTCACCTCATCTCATTAACATTTTATTTCTTTGTTTTTATCCCAAAAAATTGTGAAAACACTTTTCTTAAGTGTGGGTCACACTACCCAATAATACAATGACAACTCATCTCATCTCATTTCATTTCTTATTTTAAAGAATGAACCAAACAAAAGAAAACAACAAACTACAGGAAATAGGTTTCTTATAATTCATTTCCTTATTTTTTTCGCCAACCAAACAACATCAAAACTAGTTTTCTTAAAAAATCACTCACATCATCCAATAATAATGTGACAACTAACATCATTTCATCTTTATTTTTTTAATTTCCTTCTTTTTTTAGCCAACCAAACACTCCCAAACCAATTCTTCATTTTAATAGTTTTCCATTTCTTTGATTTCCCTCTTTTTTTAGTCAAACAAACAGGCCCTAAATTACTTTTCAGGTAGTTCAGAGTTTCGAAGAGCTGCAGGGTGACAGAATTCTGGCATAGTCGTTGTCGCGTATCTTTACTTGTAGAGACTCCACTATAGTTTTGAGTTTTATCCAGACATTAGAGTTTTATTTTTATATTGTAAAGGTAATGTGCCTTAGTATAATTTTTAGTTGATTCATATTGAGACATTTTCATTATTCAGATATCAGATGTATTATAGTTGAGACATGATTCCTTTTATTTATGAGATATATCTTCTATATCATGTCTATTATATTTATTTTCTTTATTTTGCCTGTTTTGTACCTACACTTCTTTTTGGTTCCACTAGAGGATATTGCTGTAATTGGTGAAACATGTTTATGTACAGTATGAGTGCATGACAGGTTTGACATCTCTGGTTTCACCTTGGACTGCAGCCTTGTGTGAACCCAGGGACATCACACATCATCCCCTGTAATTACAATGTCATCCACATAGACAAATACCAGAATTCGTTTCCCATTCTAAAATCGCCAGAAGACAGAGTGATCTTTCTGTACACGACAAAACCCAAATTCCTGAATAACTGATGCAAAACGTCCAAACCAAGCTCTTGGAGATTGCTTCAGACCATAGAGTGATTTTTTAGCCTACACATATTCGCATTCTCCCCCTTAGCAACAAAACCTGGTTGGTGCTCTATGTAAACTTCTTCATCTATATTACCATTACGAAATGCATTCTTGATATCCAACTGATGAAGTGGCAAGTGATTTATCGCTGCTAACGAAACAAAAATCCGAACAGATGTCATTTTTGCTACCGGAGAGAAGGTATCTATGTAATCCAAACTATACACCTGTGAATAGTCTTTAGCAACCAGTCGGGCTTTCAGGCGTGCCAAAGTTTTATTAGGATTCAACTTGATAGTGTACAACCACTTACAGCCGACGGGTTGCTTTTCTGATGAAAATGGGACAAAATCTCAAGTCTCATTCTGCTACAAGGTCCTTATTTCGTCTTGCATCGCTTGGTTTTAACCTGGAATAAACAGGGCTTCTGACACATTCTTGAAAACCAAATATGAGTCGAGAGAAGTAACAAAAGATCGAAAGGAAGAGGAGAGGCAATCATAGGAGACAAAGTTAGAAATAGGATGTTGAGTACAAGTTCGTGTTCCTTTCTGAAGTGTAATAGGAAGGTCTTCCGCAGAAGGGGGTAAATTTGCACTTACTGATTCAGGTTCTTCGGGCGAAGGACGTGGTGTTGAGACCGACATTAGCATAAGAGCAGGAGCAGAACGACGATGATAAACTTGAATTGAGTCTTTAAACCGAACTGAGTCTTTACCAGTAACATAAATAGTATTGTCAGTAGATGAACCACCACCGTTAACCAATGACTCTTGCAGGATTAAATAGTCATACTTATCCGGTGATAATGGAGATGGAGAACTAGAATGACCGGGTTTATCTTCAAAGAATGTCACATCAGCAGATAACATTTATGCTTTCGGGAGTAGCTAAAAAAATGTCTTTAATAACCTGAGAGTCAAACTTTTGTTTATTTGGACTGTGATTATGAACAAAGCACAGACAGCCAAAAATCTTTGGAGGAAGCAGAAAGAGATTATCGTTGAGGTATAGAACTTTGAAAGGAATTTTATCTTGCAGAACAGAAGAGGACATTCGATTAATCAAGTAACATGTTGTTAAGATAGCTTCCCCTAAAAATTTTTTGAAACGTGGCGATGGAATAGCAAGGTCCAAGCAATATCAAGGGGATGTCTATTTTTTTGTTCAGCAACTCCATTTTGTTGAGTGTAAACGCAAGAAGACTGATGGAGGATTCCATGTTATTCAAGAAAACTAGTGAAGTTGTCATCCAAATATTCCTTTATATTATCAGATCGGAAATTTTTTATCAATGTCTTGAATTGATTGACTATTTCAGAATAAAAGAATTTAAATGTAGAAAAGACTTCAAACCTATACTTGAGAAGATAAATCCAAGTAACACGAGAGTGATCATCCACAAACTGACAAGGTATCAGAATCCCAATTTAAAAGTTATTAGACATGACCCCCAGACATCAGAATGAACAAGATCAAATGGCTTAACAACCTTCTTATTGACTCGATTAGGATAAGACACAATGATGTTTGCCAAGTTGACACGACTAACACTCTAATGAGGAAAGAGATTTGAACTGGGGATTAAGAAGCTTGAGAATAGAGAGAGGGATGTCCTAGCTGATAGTGGTATTGTAGGGCCGATAAGTTTCGATACAAGTCAAATGTTTGGTGCCCGATTCCAGTTTATAAAGATCGTTCTGCTCATGTCCCGTCCTAATCATTTTCCTCGTGATCAGGTCCTAAAAGACAATGTATGGGGAAGAATGTCACTGTACAGTTTAGAGATTTAGTAATCTTACTAACAGATAAAAGGTTATAGGAAAAACTAGGAAGATAGAATACAGAAGAAAAAGAAAGACTATGAGTAAGATTAATATTGCCAACACCCTAAAAAGGAGTACGTGAACCATCAGCTAAATAACTGAATTAGATGTAGGGAAGAAAAATGACAAGGTACCTTGATTCCCAGTCATATGATCAGTGACACATGTATCTATAATCCAAGTATTAGACGAAGACGATGTAATTAAAGATAAAGGGGTACCTACACTTTTGAGACTAGCGGATAAGGAGGAAGACGATATTTGTGAACTATGGTACTACTGAAATAATTAAAATTGTTAAAACTGACGCTGTAGCTCCGCATTATGGAAGAGTGACTGTGGTTGACTTTCACTATCAGATGAGGTGTAGTTGTCCTGAGTGGTCATGTAAGCACCCTTGGCTTTGTTTCCAATTCAGGTTAATTATATTTGAGATGTCATGTCTGGTGGCAGTAGTTACAAGTCTTCATTGAGTCATCGTCATGAGCATGTCTGCCTTGAGATGGACCTCCACGGCTACCTCGTTGACCACCTTGACTCCCAGAATGACCAGTGTGGTAACCTCTCCTCCCTTCAAAGTTTCCTCTATCTCTTTCAGGACCACCAGTATAGCCCTCTTGTCCATAAGACTGTCAACTCTGAGTGGCAAGCGCAGAACGATCCATAATGGATGTAAGGGCCTGTGTAGGGATAACATTCTTCATAAAGTGATAAGTCTCAACCAGAGAACTAATGGCGAAACTTCCCATGATTTATGGTCGAACAGAGGAATAAATGGAATCGAGGGTACCCAAGTAGGTGAGTATCATAAATTTGTTTCATTTGTTCTACATTTGTTTTACATCCACAGTAATAGGAAAAATCTGGCTCAGTTCCTCAGCCAGACGATTGACCTCACCATAATAATCATTCATGGGATTACCATCCTGTTTCTAACGAAATAGCTCTTGAATTACTTTATATGCCCGATTAATATTGTTGCTATCTCCATAGAGATCTTGCAAAAAAACACCAAAGTTTCTTCACTGTCATACAATGAAGAACTAAATCTTGAATTTTAGGCTCCATAGTATTAAGAATTTGATGCAATAGGACATTATCATCCAATATCCAAGATTCCGATGTCGGAGTAGGAAGATCCGTAAATAAATGGTCAGTTTTATCTCGGCCTGCCACGTAGATTTCAATAACACACTTCCACTGAAAATAGTTAATTTCATCAAATTTTCGGTCAGTGATTCTACCAGAAAATATCTCCGAAACTTTCGTCTGGACCACTAACTCAGAATTCTTGAATTCCTCAGATCCGACCATCATGAAATAGATGAGTAGAGTTCAAGACAATACCCTCCATAAGTTGTACTCCAAAATCAAAGCATGTCTAAGTTTAAGATAATAATTCTTGATTTAGCTAGTAGGGGGAACAAGTCTAAGAACCCGAATGTTTAATTTTAAACCCAAAGGTTAAAGTGCAAAAACCTGAGAGTTAACATGGAACCCGAAGGTTAAAGTTCAAGAACCCGAAGGTTAAGATGGAACCCGAAGGTTTATTATTTAACCCAAAGGTTAACTAAATAAATATATGTATATATAAATATTTTTTTTACAAAACAAATTGCAGATCTGAGTTAGATCCGAAAATAAAAAGAGAGGGGCATGGCGGCGGCGAGCGAAGGCCCCATGGTGGCGGCGGTCATCAACAGCAAGCAGCGTCGGGTGGTAGTTGTTGAGGAAGATGAAGATCTGGATCGGATGACGAGGACGCGGACGAGGAAGACGGGGACAATCGGATCTGAGGAAAGAGGAAGACTCGGATCTGGATGAACTGAGGACGAGGACGAGGCGAAGTGGCGGCGGGTGCTGTGGATGCAAAGACAAGGGCGAGGCGGAGTGGCGGTAGGAATTAGGGTTAGGTTTAGGCTTAGGAATTTAGATTAGTATTAGGGTTAGAGATAGACTCTGATACCATGTTGAGATTAGAAGAGAAAAGAGTTTCTTAAGTATATCTCTCATCACTCTATACTTTATATTTATAGAGATGGATTAGTTACAAGTTAGTCTCACAGGCAATGTGGGACTAAACCAATTCTAAACTAATACTCTCTTCTAACACAACTCATAATACATAATAAACTACTAGAGTACAAACTGGATTATAACATAATTTATGTGAGTAAAAATTTGGGTTTATAGGCAAAAAGAAAAACATGATCTATAAATAAGAGTTACAGTAGCTAAGAACTGTTCATTTCCCATTAACTTTAGTATATAGTATAAAGTTAGCAATCCTTCTATACTTGGTAATTTCAGGCCTATCTCTTGTTGTAACACTATTTATAAAGTGATCTCCAAGGTATTAACTAATAGAGTGCAACCTCTTACATCTTACCTATTCTGTGACAATCAAGCTGCCTTCGTAAAAGGCAGATATATTGTGAGCAATGTTCTTTTAGGCCATAAACTGGTTAATCATTATGGCAGGAAGCATATCTCCCCTAGAGGGATGATTAAATTGGATATCAACAAGGCCTTTGATTCAGTTGATTGGAGATTTCTTAAAAGTTTACTCTAGCTCTTAAATTTTCCAATCATATATATTGATTGGGTAATGGAATGTGTCGGTACCATACACTACCCTAACCCCGTATCAATTTGTCCTTTGCATGGATTATTTCACTAGAGGTTTGATTGACATCAATAGGACCGTTTTCAAATATCATCCAAGTGTGACTCTAGGAAAATTGTCAGTCTCGTCTTTGCTGATGATCTCCTCCTTTTCTCTAAAGCTGACTTGCTATCTATGTCTATTATAAAGAGGAAATTTGATCAATTTTTCATCACCTCTGGACTTGAGGTGAATTCATCTAAATCAAGTGTTCTTATCTCTGGTATTTCTGATGACTCACAATTTTATTGTTCAATCCCTTGGCTTTGAACTTGGGAAGCTTCCTGTGAGATACTTTGGTGTTCCCTTGTCAAGTACGAGGATCTCCTGCTCTTCTTGTCAGGTTCTTTTGAATAAAATTAAAGCAAAAATCAAAGGTTGGGGCTCTTTCAAATTATTTTGTGCAGGTAGGCTTGAGCTTGTAAAATCAGTCCTTTTCAGCTTGCACACTTATTTGTGTGGGGTTTCTGTTCTTCCTAAGAAGTCTATCCAAAGAATTGATTCTCTTTGCTCACAATTTATTTGGAGTAGAGGAAGTGTGCACAAAATGCACCTAATTAATTGGCATAAGATCTGAATGCCTAAGTGCTTTGGAGGTCTGGGTTTAATCAAGGCTGAATCCAGGAACATTATAGCTATGCTCAAGTTACTTTGGGCTATTCATATGTAGATGGATCTATTGCCAATTAAATGGCTTCATGGCCATTATTTGAGGCATGAATCTTTGTGGAGGTTCATGTTAGAAAGGATGATTCTTGGTTTTGGAAAAAAACTTATTCATGTCATACATTGGTTTCTTTCTAAGTGGAGCTCTGAGGAGGAATTGGAGGAATTGCCTTTTAAATTAAACTCTTGATTAGTCGTGGGCAAACTTAACATTACTGTATGGTGCCCTTTATCTGTACCAAAGCATGCATTCATCCTTTGGCATGCAGTTTAGGAGAGGATTCTCACACAAACTAGATTGATGACTCTATCCATTTCAAGTTCGGGTAAGTATATTCTTTGTGATCAAAGTCCTGAGATATTAGCCACCTTTTCTTTCACTCTCCTCTTTCTGCCATCGGTTGGAAGAGAATATTGTGTTGGTTGAGCCTTGAGAGAGATTCTATGCATTGGCATGGTAAGGGAAATTGCTTTATCAGGTTATCAAGGGAAAATCTATGAAGAAGAGACTGCTCAGAGCCTCTTTTGTGCTACTGTCTACCAGGTACGTGTGTGGTTACAGCTGTAAACCTGGGAATGCCCATGTGTCTGATTTGTACTCAAACGTTCAGATTTGGTAATAGAAGCATGTCAAGTACCAAAAAAAGTTGAGATAATATATGAGACATGGGCCACATAATAACAATTTCAATGATTTGACGTGCTAATTCTGTATAACTAAAGAATTGGGGGATCTATTAGCAATTTCAATGAATTGAAGGACTAATTTCAAAATATGAAAGATTTAATCGAAAAAATCCCAACAAAAATAGACTCGAGTACTTGACTTAGAGAATTTGTCAATTTGTAGAAACACAATGCTCCACCTATGGCTAAGCAATAATAAAGACAACTTTGATTCACCCATTTATTAGTCTAATCCATACTAAGTGGGATACCGGTCCGAACTAACTACAATTCAAGGGAGAGTTAGTGGTGGCTACATTTATTAGGGGGAGATGCAAAAGGGCAAAGGGGCATGTGACCCTCCTTGATAGGGATGGCAAAGTAGTACCCGACCCACTAACCCGACCCAACCCAACCCACTATAAATGGGTTCAGGTGAAGCTACATGGGTACGAGTCATATACGGATCAACCCGAATTACCCGGTGGGTCGGTCAACAATTCGACCCGTATATGACCCGTGGATGACTAGTTTATCAAGATTAATGGGTTCATGATTTATTTCATCGTATCACCCCTAAACCCTAACTTACTCAAAGCAGAGACAACAACGACGAGCAGCAACAGAGCCGGAGATAGCGACGGCGGTTGACGGCAGAGACAAAGACAGTAATGGCGGCTGACAGTAGCGACAAAAATAGCGGCTGCCATAGCTTCTCATTTTCTCCCACTTAGATCCAATGGGTTCACTTTCTTCTTCATTTTGAGCCCTTTAACTTCGAAAATATGGGATCTTTTTCTCATATAGGAAAATGAGGAAGATGGATTTAGCTATTATATTCTCCTTCATAATATGTGAAAGTTATCTGTCAATAGATCCATCTTAATCTATCAAAATTAATTTAATCACTTTTATATAGAGCCTGGAACTCATGGTCAAGTTAAGCTAAGCCTATATCTTTGGTTATTTCGTTGAGGTAGGTCTTTGGTGTTTTTTCAATGAGAATAGTCTAAATCTTTCGATTTCTTTTGCTAGGTCAAGGACACATTTTCACATTTGTCTTTTAAATTTTACTTTTCTTTTTCTAAAAAAAATTATTTTTACTATGCTAAGTTGGACTATTGGAGAGAGAACAAGTTAGGAGAATTGAAAGAGGATAAGTTAGGAACCTATAAATGAATAAATGAATGCACAAGCCTAACTTTTTACGGGTAACAGGTGACCTGTTTAATAGACGGGTTGGGTATTGGTTAACAATCTAATAAACGGGTCGGGCCAGGTCAAATTTATATGGGTTGGGTCAAAGTTTACCCAACTCGAATTGACCCGACCCGACCCATTTGCCACCCCTACTCCTTGACCCCTCTCGTGCCAAAATACCTATTGATACTGCCATTTTGTATAAATCTAACAAATGCCAGACCGTTTTTACACACATGACAAGACCATGCTGAAGAAAACATAGTTCTGTCGTTTAAGTCAATCCTAGATTTTGCAAAATCGAAAGCACTAGAGTAAAGTTTATATCAGTCAGCGAATATTCAATATCAACTGAAAGGAGACACTCATGCACATAGTGGCAGAGGCACGTTGATCTAAGTGTGGGCAAATGCCCCACTGAATTCTTTTTTGCATTATTCTTCCCCCCCCCCCCCCCCCCCGCCCACCACACACACACAATGGAGTAAATATATTGTTGAGACCCTAGCTTATAATTCGACCCTAATTGGTCTCTCAGGGGGGTTATTGGCTGGTGCAATTTTGGGGTAAGTAGGATAATTTTTGGGACATCACCTTTATGTGTTATTCATTGTGATATTGGGAGTGGGATTTTACTTTGTGGTGTTATTGATCTTTTGGAAAGTGGGATAATGACCCATATGGTATAAAATTATCTCACTCAAACAGAAAAAAACTTTGCTCCGAAGTTAAAATTTACCCAAACTCGTATTGTGATAGTTTGGGACAAGCGGGGTAATTTTGAAAAACATTCATATATTAACTACAAATATATGTCCAATTATACTGGATACGTAATTAAATATTAAAAATATTTAAAAATAAATTATAGCTAAATATTAAATATTAAATAATTAAAAATAATTAGTCAAGTTTTTAATATATTTATTAATTACAAGTATAATATACTATATTATAATATTGTATTACATTTTCTTATAACATGATATAATATAATATAATATATTTTTATTAATAATATAATAAGATAACATGTGATTCTTATAATATAATATAATATAATGTATTGTAATATTCATTATATTTTCTTATTATATGATATAATGCAACATAATTTATTTTTTATTATTTATAATATATTATTAAATTATATTATATTACTAGATATTATATTATATTATCTTGTATAATAATATAACATAGAATATAGAATCGAATATATATAATATACAGTACATTATATTATATTATATAATAATATATAATATAGTATAATATAATGCTTTTTATTACTTAAACTATAATATACTTATTATTAGTATGTGATATTAATTATAATATAATATATTTTAGATATTTTGAATATATTATAGTAATTATCATATGATATAATATTTAATTATTATAATACAATTTATTATAACATATTTATATTATATCAGTTATTAAACTATATTGTCAAATATTATTATAATTTATAATTTATCATATTGTAATATTATATTATATTCATTACAATATGATACACTTTAATTTATTTTTATTATTTTAATAAAATAACAAATAATTTATATATTAGAAAATATTCTATGATAATGTATTATATTACATTATATTATTAGTATGTCGTATTAGTTATAATATAATATACTTTAGATACTCAGAATACATAGTAAAATATTATATTATATTATGAATATGTTATATTAGTTATAATATAATATATTTTAGATACTTAGAATACATAGTAATTGTCATATAATATAATATGATATTCAAATAAAGTGTTACGCCATCAATCGTCCCATTTAAATTATCCAAATCATAAGTTTAAATTATCTCATTATCCTAGATTATCCTACTTTGTCCCACTCAAATTGTCCCAATGGGATAAAATTGTCTCATTGGGAACAATTATCCCACTTGGCCCCAAATTGTCCCAACGAATAATCCCCCGCACACACCTGTGTTTGATAAAAGGCTCATTTAACTTTCAAATAAACCCGAAATCCTACTATCTCTATTCAATCGTCTTAATTTGCCATCATCGTGACTCGTGAGTCCGTTGGTTTCATCTTTTGGGGGAAAAATTAAAAGAAGGCTTTGAATGATTCTTTAATTACATATATTGAGGAGAATGTATTTGAAACGATTGATATTGAGTTGATTACTAAAGATTCCAACATTTATCCGAGACAATTGTAAAATGTCTTTTCTTTTGATATTGGAATGAATGTATCTATTTTAGTAGATTTATAAATATTACATTTTATTTATAATTTTTTGCCACCACTACCCTATGGGTCCTCGCTTCGCCACTACATGTACACCAATAATGAAGATTAAAAAATTTTAAACATATTCTATTACAACTTTTATTTTTAAAAAAAAGAACAGCATTCAAAAATAACTAGATCAAATTAGAAGCACCTGAGATAATATAGGTATAGCAGGTCCTGGAAGCATAGCTGCATATAAAAATGAACAAAGGATATCAATCATTAGTGCATAGGAAAATGTATGGTTAGAAGAATTTTTTACTTTTGGGCAATGCCCTTTTAGACATCCAGATAAATGAGTGATAATCTCAAGAAAATATCTTCAGGTCTGAATACATTTGATGTGATACAGTGTGATTTACTTTCTTCTTCTAATTGGTGTATCAGGAGGAAAAAGTAAAACACTAACATGCATAACATAAAGTAGCAATATCCAACATTAAACAGATACTTGAAAGTTTTAAAGCTATGTGCTGATCAAATTACCTCCAGCTGACATCCCTGCAACAACCCCGAGTGCTTCTAAAAGGCCAATAACTAAGAAACGAGATTTTGGAACTGCCACCATTTCTCTAGTAACAATCCCAGCACGATATCTGACATATAGAATAGTGAAATACACAGCCACATACCTGCAACCATGTTGCAATATAGTAACGTAAGACCATGATAACTCATTATCTGCACAGTATTCCACTGAAACCTAATACCATAAGCTTTACTGACTTCTTATTATCAATTTTCTCTTGTGTACATTGACATTCCTCTTCCTATTTAGTTTCTTCTTACAACATATCCATATACAAAATTATCATAATAAATGTGCAAAAAAATTCTTTTTAAAGAATGTACAAACAATTAATAAGTAAGACATGCGCCAAAAAGTATGGAAACTATGAACACATGTATCGAATTACACACACACACATACGAGAAAGTAACGCGAGTAAGATCGGAACAGCGAAAGTA
>BQKN01061706.1:196467-209902 GCA_022839385.1 Asparagus kiusianus | reverse complement strand
CGCTTTAGCTCGTGGACCGCCGAATCACAGATCGTGAAGGGGGTTTATTGATTCTTCCTTCGTTTATCGAAGTGAGAATTTGAAACGAAGATCTTATCAAAGTAAGATAGTCGTTCTTCTTAAGATCAAGTCAAAGCTCGAACTCAAGGAAATCCAAGAACAATTGTGTCTGCTCTCTCTCTGCTCTGAATTGCTCAGTAATGTGCTCTTTGATAAGCCTCCTTCAAAAAAATCGATCTCAGGGGGTATTTATAACCCTTAGGGAAAAAACTGTTTCCGAGACAGTGTTTGTTGTCTCGGGTGGTCGAGACAGTAAAGACTGTCTCGGGTTCCGAGACAGTAAACACTGTCTCGGGTTTCGAGACAGTAAATACTATCTCGGAAATCTTCAACCGCCCGATAGTTTTCTTGTAACTACCTTCCCACGTTTCAAACTCCGTTATTTTGACAGTTATCAATGTGATTCTCATCCACGACGTTTCCCACGTTCCTCAACAGTTGGTGGCCACGTGTCGGCGGTTATAAAATGGTTTATGAACTTTTGAGAACTGTCTCGCGTGTGAGGCAGTAAACACTGTCTCGCACGGCGAGACAGTAAAGACTGTCTCGCACGGCGAGATAGTAAAGACTTTCTCGCGTGCGAGACAGTAAAGACTGAGATAGTCTATACTTGTGTCCTTTTTCTGATTTTTTGGATAACTTCCTTTTGAGCTGTGTTTGGATATCTTTCAGCGGTGAGCTCTTTCCTTCGAACGGTGTGAAGTCAATCAGATTGAACTTTGCCGGGTATGGAATTGAATCCTATTCTTTTGGATAGGGATATGGAATACCCGTCTTTTTCACTTCTTGAGCCGTCATCAAAATGTTGACTTTGTTTTCAAGCTCTTTCATTTTCCTGTCATCGTTTATGTCTTCATTCGAAGGACGTTGAGGAGAATGAGTTGGACCACCCCCTGTAAGAGGTGCTATTGAACCACCCCCAATATCGTTGTTGGGAGGATCTGTTAAACCACCCCAGCATTATTGCTATTGGGAGGTGTATCAGCCATAATGACTTCATCCACTTCTGGATCACTGTCATCTGCAACATTTTGAGTGCGGTGGCTGGATTTAGCTCGCTGACTGGACTCAGGAAGTTGAGGCCGTTGGGCTAGCAATTCTCTCATTTGTTGGATAACCAACTCCATCCCCATCTTCATTTCAGCTCTAATTTCTTCACGTTGCTTGGCTAGAGCCTCTTGAAGTATTTAAGCTAACTGATCAGAGGTGATTGTGAGTACTTCTCTGGTTTGTCCTGTGCTAGATATTGTATCATCCGAAGCGATCGCAGAACAAGTGTCCGAGAGCTCATCCTCTGATGACATTCCTTCATGCATTCTCTTGTAGTCTCTGCGTCTGATGGTTCCTAACTGGAGTCGGGACATCCGTTGAGTAATTCTTGAATTGACTTTTCCCCTCGGGGAAAAATCGGGATTTGATTCACTTGAATGTCGCTTAGATTTTCCTTTATCAGCCATGTTGATGGTGATTTCAGGGAATTCGTCATCTTGGACACCTGATCTTCTCTTGCGAAAATGTCTCGGTTTGGACTTCGACATTTTGGTGAAAAGTTTCGGGAGCACTGAGGCTCTTTGCGGGATGACTCCTCGTTTGAAACAGCCACATTCTGATAGTACTGCTCTAATGAGTCGCGCACAGGAACAATGAGAGCTCATTTCCCAGACAATTCTCTTTTGAGTTTTGTTCACACCCCCAGCTTGATAGTATGATTCATCGGTATGATTGCCGAAAAATCTTATCATCTGTTGGTATGACCCCCCAGGTATAATGATGTCTTTTGACAAACATGTCTTCTTCTGAGGATGTAAAACCTTGTTGGCATTCTCAGGACAACTTATTATTGTCTTTGAACGATCCAAGGTTATATCGGGAGTCACACGTTTAGAACCA
This sequence comes from Asparagus kiusianus, assembly GCA_022839385.1. NCBI lineage: Eukaryota > Viridiplantae > Streptophyta > Magnoliopsida > Asparagales > Asparagaceae > Asparagus > Asparagus kiusianus. The sequence goes on along the minus strand of BQKN01061706.1, from coordinate 207,952 downwards.
CCCCCTTGCGGGTGCGGAGTCTTAACGGGCTCTGAATGATGATTTTGTACAACTCCAGACTTTGGAATCCAAACTTTACAGAGTTTTGGTGGTTCTTTAGCCACCGTTTCCTTCTTCCTTCCTCGTCTTTGTTAAAAGAGAGCACGGGCATGGGTAGCGTTTGCATGACGCTTTTGTATACGTTCTTTGCGGGTCGAACGAACCCTTTTAACGAGAGTTCATTCTTCCGTTGTTAGTTTAGCAGAGACATGAGTAATTGCTTGTTGAGACAACTGAACCACTCGATACCTCCTCGACTCTAGGTCCGCGTGATAACGAACCCCGTCGGTTTGTTCCAAGGCCTTAGTCATTTGGCGAGCGCGGCGTTGACGCTGTCTCTGACGAACTCTTTTTATCAGTACCGACGGACTTTGATTCAATGACTCTTTAATTGGATAAGAGTCATTATGAGCAGAGAGGTTGCGAGTAGAATCCTCAGCAACAATCAAACGAGAATCTTCATCTGTAGTGTTCGACGGAGTCAAAAACTTGAAAACCTTCTTAGAAGATGAAATCTTCTTGCATTTGTGAGGCGAGGAAAACTTTACAGATGAGGATGACAAATACTCCTCAAACTTCGTTTGGTCGAACTCGTACTCGACCGTTGATTCAATTGGGACCTTGATGATCGGCTGCGACACGACGGTTTCGGTAGCGAGACCGTTGGCTCCCACTGTGGTCACCAGTTTGTTTTTGCAAAAAGTTGGGTTTGCTGTGGAATTCATTATATCTTCGTTCGATTACAACAAATTCAAAGAAATAGTCTTTTTATAAGACCTCTTTTACACAACAAATAGAAAATTACAACTCTTGAGAAAATAACACAGAACTCGTTTATCGAATCCTATTTTTGTGGGACTTTGCCTGTGCCGAGAGCGCTTTAGCTCGTGGACTGCCGAATCACAGATCGTGAAGGGGGTTTACTGATTCTTCCTTCGTTTATCGAAGTGAGAATTTGAAACGAAGATCTTATCAAAGTAAGATAGTCGTTCTTCTTAAGATCAAGTCAAAGCTCGAACTCAAGGAAATCCAAGAACAATTGTGTCTGCTCTCTCTCTCCTCTGAATTGCTCAGTAATGTGCTCTCTGATCAGCCTCCTTCAAAAAAATCGATCTCAGGGGGTATTTATAACCCTTGGGGAAAAACTGTTTCCGAGACAGTGTTTGCTGTCTCGGGTGGCCGAGACAGTAAAGACTATCTCGGGTTCCGAGACAGTAAATACTATCTCGAAAATCTTCAACCGCCCGACAGTTTTCTTGTAACTGCCTTCTCACGTTTCAAACTCCGTTATTTTGGCAGTTATCAACGTGATTCTCGCCCACGACGTTTCCCACGTTCCTCAACAGTTGGTGGCCATGTGTCGGCGGTTATAAAATGGTTTATGAACTTTTGAGAACTGTCTCGCGTGCGAGACAATAAACACTGTCTCACGTGCGAGACAGTAAACACTGTCTCGCACGGCGAGACAGTAAAGACTGTCTCGCGTGCGAGACAGTAAAGACTGAGACAGTCTATACTTGTGTCCTTTTTCTGATTTTTTGGATAACTTCCTTTTGAGCTGTGTTTGGATATCTTTCAGCATTTTTTTGACGCCTACACCTAAGGCCTTCATTTTATACATCTAGAATTTTATCAAGAGGACGAAGTGTTGTTGGATTGAGGAGTCAAGGAGCACGAAATTTCAGTGAAGGTTAGCGAGATCCCGGTGAACTTCAGCATAAAGAGGAAGGCTTTCGAAGGATCCACACTCGTATTTCCCCCCGTCCATTCCTTGAGATTAGGCTTTGTCTTAATTTCGAGAAGAGCCACTGATTTCGCTTGGTCGATATCAGCGCTTCAAGTGACTACTTTCTTGGTGAAGTAGGAGCTCTATCAATTTTTCAATAACCGGATCTGATCCGCGATCGTTCACGAATATCTACGTCCCCGGCACAGGCGAAGAACTCACACAAGCAAGAGCCGATAAATGATTCTTGTGTTTATTTTCAAGAGAGTTGTAATTTTTATTTTTGTTATTTGAATTCATTGTAAACGATTAAAGTTGTAATGAAATCGATAACGAATGCTTTCAACGAAAACAAACTGGCGACCACAGTGGGAGCCAACAGCCTTTCTGCGAAGGCTGACATGTTGCAACCTCGGATCCTCATCCCGGTTGAAACAGAGGTAGAATATGAGTTCGACCAGCAGAAGTATGAGGAATACTTATCCTCCTCCTCCAGATCGACCTCTCCTCGTAGGTGTAGGAAGGCCTACTCTAACAAGACTCGTTGGACTTCGGCTTCAGAAGTCCAAGAAGAAGATCTCCCCACCACTACTGCACTTGTGGCTCACAACACCCCGCCGACATCCGACGAGGCTAAAACCGCAAATATGAACCCCTTAAGCAAGGGGTTGACTACTAATTACGTGCCCACTCTATCAAAGAGAGCACGTCAGAGACAGCGACAATGTCTCGCACGCCAGCTTGCCAAAGCCTTGGAGCCAGTTGATGGAATCCGCTATGAAGCGGATCTGAAGTACAGGAGGCGTCAACCGCCACAACAGCGAGTGGACAACCCCTCCTCCTTCAAACCAGCGAAGAACGGATGGATCCGCATCAAAAGGACCCGATCGACTCTTCAAGAGCGGATTCAGAAATACCACGCATTGCTTGCACATGCAAGAATTCTTGTGCAATAAGCCAAAAAATTACAGAAGGAAGAAGTGAAAAAGAAGCCACTAAGACTGCATAAAGTATGAAGGCCAAAGTCTAAGACGACGGCTGAAAAGATAAAAAAACGCGGGTCACTCAAGTCTGACCCTCCGAGCCGCGGGTCACTCAAGTTTGACCCTCCAGCTCGCGGGTCACTCAAATCTGACCCTCCAGCTTGCGGGTCACTCAAGTCTGACTCTCTAGCCCGTGGGTCACCCAAGTCTGACCCTCCAGCTCGCGGGTCACCCAAGTCTGACCCTCCATGCCGCGGGTCACCCAAGTCCGACCCTCTAACCCGTGGGTCATTCAAGTCTGACCTGTGCCAGGGTTAAAACAGAAGATGTTCTGCACCTGTTTCTTCGATTCCATCGAGTTCCGCACCTCCGGTGAAGATCTGCGATAACGTGGATTTATCCCGAGATAAAAATCACAGATCGCCATGGTCCTTCACATGACGGTCGAAGTAAAGCTTCAGTCAAAGAGCGCTTGGGCCCATTAAACGAATCTCGAGCAGTTTATCAGGCTGGGGGTCGTAGTCGTTCTTCTAAGCGATGGAAGAGAACACATGACAGGAAAATCCCTATAACTGACCGCATTGGGTTGCGTGTCGAAGTCCAGGAGCCCGTTGAAGTCCTACGTCCACGAGAACGTAGCCTCGAATGTGTGACTCCTGAAGATGCTAACAAAGCGCCGAGTCTCCAGAGGGAAGCGTATTCATCTGATGATGATGTTATACCTAGGGAGTCGTGCCAACACACGATGGGTTGCTCCGATCACCAGACTGATGAGTTGTACTATCGAGCTGGGGGTATGAACAAGTCCCAGAAAAGAAATACCCGAGAAATGGATTCTCATTGTCAATGTGCTAAGATCATCAAGGCAGTGTTATCAGAATGCTGCTGTCCCAAGACTATCCCGGAGAGAATTTCAGTGTTTGACAGGATCTCCATCGGAACGTCCAAGTCCAAACCAAGGCGTTTTCGCAGAAAGAATTCAGCCGCTCAGAATGATGAATTTCCAGAAGTGTCTGTTAACATGATCGGTAAAGGAAGGTCAACACGACACTTTAGTCCCGACCAGTTTTCAAATTGAGTTGTGTTTGCTCCAATGGATTTGTGAAAACAATATGGAATCTTCCATTTGTTCAAACATTATTTTCACTCTTAATATTTTTTAGAATTAGTTATGATTAACTTATCATCTTGTTTTTTTTTCAATATTCAAACTTAATTCTAACTTCTTATAATATGTATACAACATCTCAAATATATATTAGACCATATGAAGGTTTGTTATTCATCAAACTAAGTTGATTGTAGGTCCTAATACACATTATAGAAAAATCCATACATAAATAAATAATAGGTCTGATAGAAATAAGAATATTGTTGTTATCTATATGAGTGAGGTTCCCTAACTCAAGCTGGCATAATGCTGGCAGTAATCCATTTTCAACGTGATCCTCTTTAAAAGCACTCAGAACAATGATAAGTTGTTTTTATCCCAACAATTATATAATGGCAGGGATTATGATTCCCCTAAGCCCCTATGCTCCATGGACTGCTTTATTTACTATCTTCAATAAAAATGATCACACCCTCCTCAATGGTATATTGTTGTAAGTTTAAAAATGATATCTTTTTGACCTTTACTTCAGAATATCTAAGTCCACAAATTGTTTTCTATTCAATAAAATAAAATAAATAAAAAATAAAAGGGTTAATTACTAATAGGACCTTGTGGATCACCTAATTGCAAAAAGACTCAATTTGGTGTGAACATACCCCTCTAGTTCTATTTGTTGCGAACAGATCCTCTGAGTAAAGTTTTTTCACTCTTAAAATTACTAAAAATATTTAAAGAGATGGATAGATCCTCTATAATTCTATTGGTGGGGATAAACACCCATTGCTAATTTATTTTTCACTTTTAGGGAATCGAAAAAGTTTACTAAGGGGTTTATTCGCACTTGACCAGCCAATACTAGTAAGGGATCTCTTCACAATCTGTAGAGCTACAGGGTGTCTATTTGCAACAAATAAAACTATAAGGAGTACATGGGTAATACTACAAGGGGTATATGTTTGCAGTTAGCCCAAGATAAAATAATATAACTAAAGTTTATTGATTCTTTCTCAACCAAACCGTGTCATTTGTTTGTTAGTGATTTTTCGCGTCCCTTAAATGGTGACGCTGAGCTGCACCTGCTCCATAAAAAACGTTATTAAAAAATGATTCTCGGAATAATATCCCGCAATAAGATTAACTTTGGTTAATTAGAATATTATCAACGTTTGAGAAGGAATAAGAGTATACTTTATCTTATGTTTTCTGCTTTTATTCCTTTATTTTTCTACTCAAAGTGTCTTTTTTGATGGGCTTAAAGTGTCTTTAATCAGCTTATTAAAGAAAAAGATTCTTCGAAATGACTAATTCGTTTACACTAAAATGACAACTTTAATTATGCCAAACAAAGGAAGAAAAAAAAAAAGAAAAAAAAGAAAGAGGAAAACCATCTTCCATCACCCAGATCTCAATGTAGAACAATTTTTCAAAACAGACCCCTTTAGAGTTTTATTTTTCAAAATCGACCGGTTTTTTTTATTTATCAAAACCGACCCGATTTTGTGATTAGCATCCTAATCACCATCCTAAATAGTCGGGGTTGGCAACCCCGACTATTTAGGAGGGTATTAAACCCTGATTAGATGCCTTAAACACTAAAAATTAAGGTCCTAAATAGTCGGGGTTGCCAACCCTGACTATTTAGGAAGGTGATTAGCCGGTTAATCACAAAATCGGGTCGGTTTTGATAAACAAAAAAAATCGGTCGATTTTAAAAAATAAAACTCTAAATGAGGCTGTTTTGAAAATTTCTTCTCTCAATGTATGCATAAATTTCACGAAAGAAATAATAAAAAGAGATCTTGTTTTTAAAAGATTGTTTACAACAATGACACGTGCCACTTAGTTCTAAAAAAAATGGAAAAAACCTCTTAAATCTTTTAAGGTTAAGAATTGGACCTCTTAAATATCCTCAATTAACTAGTAATGTGGTTTGACATATGGATAAGGGGGCCTGCTATCACAATAATAGCGGAGTTAGGATTGTTGTGTCAAATGAAGATGAGTTTTTTTAGATGTCAGTCCCTTATGTCTTCAATAATTCCATAATAATGACTCAAAAGTTTGAAAATTGCTCATCAGCCCACCAAATTGTAAGAGATCTTGCAAATTGGAGAGGTGTTTGGCGTGGCTTATTTTTTGGTCAAACTAGCTTTTAACGTACCTTTTTTATTTCTACCTGTTTGGTAAAATGTCAATTAGGTTGGCCTATAAGTCCCATTTTGAGAAGCTGGTATAGCTCGGCTTTTAAAAAACTAGCTTATAAGCTCACATAAGAAAGCTAGGTTTGACCGGACAAATTATTATTCTACTCGAATAATTTTTTATGATATTTTTATTAAAAGAACTAAAAGTCATTAGAAGCAAGTATAACTAATAAGCTTTAAAAAACAAGCCTTCCCAAATTCCCTCCAAAATGCTTCTCGAGCCATGCTTTTCTGAACGCATCGATGTTTTGGGACCAATTTGCAAGGCACCTTTTAAGATTTGAGGCGCCGAGGAGAAACTTCAAAGAATCGAGGGACTAATATGAAATTACCGAACGAGAGACTAATGTATGAAAAAGAACCCAAAAGAACATTTTTAGATCCGACCCAACTCGTACCCGACACGAGTCAAATTGCTCCCTCAAGTGGGGACCACCCCCCTCCCATCCCCCTCATTTCCCTTCGTCCCTTCCCCCTCTCCCTCTCTCACGCCCCCCTCTCGTTAGCGAAAGCGAAGCAGGGAAGAGAGAAGAGCGAAGAAATCGAAAGTCCTCGCCTTTCGTCCACGGTCCTCTCAAACCCTAATCCCTATTCTTTAGATTTTCAAATTTCTTTTTTTTTCAAATATCGTGACTCGGAATCCATCACTCGATCTAAACCATTTCAACCAAAAAAAAAAAAAAAATCCCGTTGATTTTTGTGTAAAGAGGTGAAAAAATTTGTGGTTAGGGTTTCGGATGAAAATGGACGGGGCGTTTGTTTGTTTTTTTTGCAGGGGGGAGGGAGTAGCTCGATGGGTTACATTGGGCACCAAGGGATCGCGACGCTGCACAAGTACAAGTACAGCGGCGTCGACAACTCGCTGCTCGCCAAGTACGTGCTGCAGCCCTTTTGGGGCAAGTGCGTCACGCTCTTCCCTCTCTGGATGCCGTAAGTTTTCAGCCTGATCTGGTTAAATAATAATTCCATTTCGGTTGTTTCGCTCGCTTGCATGATAATGATGAGTTTTTAACTGAAAAATTTTAGTTGGGAAGGGAAGATTCAATATCGAATGCTGAAAAACTCTAGTGACCCCTTTTCTGGGTTTATTTTAGAGGAGCTCCCCTAACTTGGACCGTTAACATATATTATCCATTGTTCCGTTAACATATATTATCCATGTAAATTTCCATCCAAAAGGTACATAGAGGCGGTTTTCTTAAACTCGGGTAATTAAGAAACTCGGGTTATTAACGGTTGTAATGTGAAATAGGGCCTAAGCTGGGGGTGGGTCAGGTGGTTCCTTGGAAAAAAACGAAAATACCCCTCTTTTTTGACTTCAAATTTGGTTTTATATTGTCGTTTGGATGTATCTGTCTGATGTAGTGTTGTAACAAGTGATTGGTGTGGGATAGGAATATGGCAGTCTGATATTTTTTAGGATCAGGACTCTAAGAGTGTGAGAATCTCATAGAACCAGAACAAGAGGCATTGGTTTTTGAATTCTGAATGATTTTTTATTACTGAAATCTTCGCGGAGAAGCTTAATGTGATTTTGAGACCAGAGAAGCTTAACGTGATTTTGAGACCTTAGTTTAAAAAAAAATATTTATGTGCTGTGTTTTGAATGCTTGTATAGTTGCGGTGTTGAAGCACGACTTAATGTTACTAATAGTCTTTGGAGTTTTTCCTTCTGGCCAAAAATCTTGATTAGGTATCTCTAAATAACTAGTTAAGTCAATACTGAGCTGAGCACCATTGTTTATTTTGATGTCATGCTGAAAGTTTACCGTTACAAACTTTAACTACCAGCATGCTGGATTTGCACTGTGATATGTTTGATAGAATAAACGTGCGTATTCAACATTAAACAGTGCTAGAATTTATTCATAAATACAGAGAAGGAATGGAGAAAACGGGAGGATAGGTCCACAGTATTTTGCACAATTACTCAATTCAGTAACCTGATTTTTTTGTGTATGGACTCTGGATACTCTTTCTTGACCTTTGGGAATGCTTTTCGAACATAATTCCCATTTAGTATTTAAATATGCTTAGAATTATGTCTAAATTGGGATAGCGGTATATTGCTTTACAGCTGCTTCTCTATTGAAGTCTCTGATATTCTTGTTTTTTCTTCTGATGGATTTCTTGCCGAATGCTGGGCATAACCTTCAGTCCAAATATGGTACGAAATTTCTGTTTTGTTTTTTTCCTCTGCCTTTCTGTCAGATCTGTGTTGTTTTTTCTCAAGGGTCAGTGATGTTGTTACTAACATTTGCAGATCACACTAATGGGTTTCATTTTCTTGGTCATATCAGCATTTCTTGGTTATGTAAGTGCTTATACTCCATAGCTCAGACTTTTTCATGCTATTCATTCTTTACCTGCTGTTATTTACTTGACCTATTAGTTTTAGCTTCTACGTGTTACATTCTGAAATTCAGACTATTTTCTTGTATGAAGAACTTTACTTGTGTTGTAATCAACCTTATGTGATTTCCGGCTGGGTTGGGGGGGGGGGGCGCAGATGCTGAGGGTTGATTTGTCAATGCTTTTGAATAATACAAGGTCACAACAAATGCTTATTTCAGTATACAGAATGAAATTGGGCATATAAAGCATTACTGCTCAAGTATTGTGGTGAGGTAGTCTTCATGGGACATTTTGTTGGAATGAAGTACTTTACGTAGTGGGTAGAGTGAATTTTATAGGACAGTGAAAGAGTTGTTTACAATTGTAACTACATGTTTATTAATCTAATTAGATAAACTAACCAAGGTGTATTCTCCTTGTTAACCGACTCTTGTATTTGCCATTTTCCTCTTCTAAGAGATGCAACATACACGCACACGTACATGCGCATTCATGCACGCACACAAATGTAGTATTTGAAATATATTTTTTATGATACCTTTTCACTCATATTTGATTTTTGTTGTTGTTGTTGTTGTTTTTGTTGCATATGTTCTCTTTTTGCCTTTACCATTGGTTTCATTTATAGAGAGGAAATTCATGAGCCACATTCATGCTTTGGAAGGGTTGTACCTAGGAAACTAAGAAGTCTATGGTCATGATTATTGATCCAAATTGCTAGTGTTGACCAATTTCAGATGGGGGCTCCCATCTTAGCTACTAGCTCTGCCAGATCATGGGAATAACTTTAAGATGTGGAGAAAGCCATGGAACAGGAAGAAGTGAAGTTATAAAAACTTACGATGGTTTCTTTTTGGACTGAGTTATTTTCCATATCAATGGTGGGCATGGATTTCTCTTCAGATAAATATTAAAGGATGAGTAAACTTTCAATTTTTAAAATTCTTCTTTAAGTTATAATAAAAACTTATAATTTTGTTAAAATTCCGAGTTGTTACAACTATGCTAAATTTTAGCTATCAGCAATTGAATAAAATGAGAAAGCCTAAAATTTTAACTAATATCTGGTTTGGAATAGAACCAGATCTTTTCTAGAAATCGGATTGTCAAACTGGCACTTGTGTATTGCTTTTATTATATTGTTGTTATTTAACCTTTAGTAAGTTCTCATTTCTTATCGTTTCAGTGGGCAAAATATGTGACCATACCCTCTTTTTTAAATTTTGTTTGTTATAGACTATGTTACCTAGGTACTTCTATTTGGAAGTTCGGAAGTCGTACCCGTACCTGACACGTACCAGTCCCAACCTTCTTGGAAACTTCTTGAATATATGCATATTTTTATTGAAGCGTATACTCAATTATATAATACATGTTTCAATTCAAAACACTCATGCACTTCTTGGACATATATTCTGGACTTCACATATTAAATCTCATGTAAATGAAAAAAAACTTATGTAAATTATTAATTTTAATATGTATATGTGTGTGTGTATCCATGTCCCCGTACTCTACCTTTTACAAAATTGTCGTATCCTGTACCATCACCCATACCCGTACCTGTACCCATGCAACTTAGGTTACAGGTAAGTATTCTAGATGGTCTCTAAAGTACTTCCTATTTCCTAATTGTGTACTCTCATACATAGTTTATAGTCTGCATTTTAAATAGTTGTAACATTGTCAGTAATCTTTAGAATCCCTATGTCGTGCTCACATGTAGCGTAGTCTATTTCATTACAACGCTTTAAACATTCAACTGAATATAGAATCTTTCTACCTTTACCTTGTCAGAACATTTATGAAGGGTTTAAAAAAAATTCATAAGATCCATCGCTGCTATAAGGGAAGGAAAATCATCATAGCTTTTACCATCAGAGGTCTGAGCTCTCTTCAAAACAAACAATAACCCTCAGAGGTGTGAGCCCCTATAGTTTCCCCATCAAAATAAGGTTTTGGTATGGAGCATATTTCAGCGCTGAGAGAGTTCCACTTGGAATTTGGTCAAGTTCTATGATAGTGACTTCACGTCATTGTGGTTGGTGTTAGTTTCCTGCCTAAGATGACTATGACCAGTGCGATTGCCCTAAAACCTTCAAGGCCAGTTAGCTGCTAGGTTTGCCAGCTTTTGCAGCTGTGCAGTTCAAGGTCATGAAACCATGAAACAGTGTCCAGATTTTCTAGACTGGGAAAGGGTCTGGAGATAGGTGAAAGACGACAGACTTTACTTGGAATGCATATTCTTCTCTGAGGCATAAAATAAACCTAAAATCCCGTTCCTGTATACATGGTAAAGTGGGAAAAAATCCAAACATTTTGGTTGATTAGTATTCAGCCTGCAAATTGATGAATTAGTATTTATTCGTATGATTGGATAACTAAGTCTAAATATAATATTGAACATAGTCCAGTAGGTTCCATTGATGAACTAAACCTATTGTTTTTCCTCCATGTACTTTTATTAAGAGAGGAAGTCAGACCTATAAGTTTTGAATGTCAGCCGCCCCAGCCAACCCCAACCACTTTATTTGACAAAGAGAGAATCGGTGACCGCTTTTGTTGAGAAAAGAAAAAAGAGAATCGGTGACCGCTTTTGTTGAGAAAAGAAAAAAGGATGTGGGTCCCACAATAAATTATTATTAAGTAATGGGTCCCACTAATAATATTTTATTTGTGTATAGTATTTCCCAAACACTATAAATATGGTCTAAACTCTTTAAAAAAATTCATACCAGAAACAACTCATTTCATAGAAGAGTAAGAGAGAAAACATAGAGAGTGTGAGAGTTCTTGGAGTGCATCTTGATCAAGAGAGATTATTCTCTTTGATCCAATTCTTTTGGAATATAAAATAACTGGGCGTCGTCGTTGCACCGTGGAGTAGCTCTGAAGGAGTGAACCGCGTATATCTATGACTATTGTGATTGATTTTGTGCCTTTATTCTATGTATTGCGTCTCTGTTCGAGACATTCTTATTGGGGTGTATCTTAACAACTGGTATCAGAGCCTGACTTATATATATATATATATATATATATATATATATATATATATATATAT
>BQKN01061706.1:178026-196457 GCA_022839385.1 Asparagus kiusianus | reverse complement strand
TATATATATATATATATATATATATATATATATATATATATATATATATATCTGCTTATCGTATGCTCTATGGCTGTCACTAAAAGTGGATCATCTACATCAGAAAATAAGTAAGATTATTATTTACTCTTTTAAGATACTGGGCACTATTCATGAATAAGATACTATTCACTAGTACGGTACTATTTACAAGTATTGTTACTATTCACAAATACGGTTCGGGAAAGACGTAATCTTTCACCATGAGATCTACAGTTGAAGACAACAGGCTTCGAATTGAGAAATTCGGCGGTTAAAATTTTAGGTATTGGAGGATGTAAATAGAAGATTATTTGTACCAGAAGGATCTCTTCCTACCCCTCCAAGGAGAGACGGGGACACTTGAGAAAATAGACGACGATAAGTGGAAGGTGCTCGATCGTAAAACATTTGTCACCATCAGGCTCAACCTTCACCAGCATGTGACTTACAACGTCTCGCATGCGACCACCACCAAAGAGTTGATGGAGGCCTTGGAGGCGCTGTATAAGAAGCCGTCTGCTTCAAATAAGGTGTACCTAATGAAGAAGCTGTTCAGTCTAAAGATGCAGCAAGGAGCTCGCGTGGCAGACTTCTTGAACAAATTTCAGGCTGTGGTGTAACAGCTTGTTGCAGTAGATCTCAAGTTCGGCAATGAGATCCAAGCTCTTTTGTTACTTGTCTATCAGATTCATGGGAGAATATGGTGATGGCGGTGAGCAACGTCAATGGCAATGACAATATGAAGCTCGACACAGTGATTGGGGCAATTCTGGATGAAGAATCTCACCACAAAGTCTCAGAAGCTGAGGTCTCTAGCAGTGGGAGTGCTCTGCATGTCGAGGCACGAGGGCGTGCACAGAAGAAGGGTAAGGGACAACGAGACCAATCAAAATCCAGAGGGAAGTTTAAAGGGCCAAACCCGAATGGTTACGGTGAAGGGAAGTGTTTCAGATGCAGAAAGAATGGTCACTTTGCACAGGATTGTAGAGTTTTTGTTCCAGCATCAGCAGGAGATGATCGAGCTGATGGTGCAACCAATCTCATACACGAGACGGATTCAGATGCACTTCTCCTATCCCTAGAAGACAAAAGCGATGTGGGTTATCGATTCTGGCGTATCTTTTCATGCAACCTCACGACAAAAGCTGTTTTCATCGTTCGTGAAGGACTTGGGGATAGTCTATCTTGGCGACTATCAACCTTGCAAGGTTTTCGGGAAGGGAAATTATACTCTTAAGATGGAGGGCGGGATCACCTTGACGCTGAACGACGTTCGACATGTATTGGATCTCAGACGAAATCTTATATCAGTCGGGTAACTAACTGACTCCGGTTAGAGAGTATCCTTCGAGTAGAGAAGCTGGAAGGTGTTCAATGGTGTCGTGATGGTGGCACACGACAAACACGAGTGGTCTCTCTACATCGCCAATGGGAAGATTGACCGCTTGCTTGTCGCAGGACAAACATCATCATCATCATCCGTCGACTACATGACTTGACATCTACGTTACCTAGACTCGGGTACGAGTATCCGATACGGGTGCGGATCCGAGTGTCCGATACGAAATTTCTAAAAATTTTGGATACTGGGACACCGTTTTAAATTTCGACACGGGTACGGGGATACACTTTTAATAATAGTTTAATTTATTTAATGAAGTACAACTAATTAAATTCAAAAAATATTAATTTATTGTTTTTGGGATTGTGGGTATTTTATAATTTTTGCCGCATGCTCTGAAATCTATAAATTAATATATATTTCAGTCGCCTATTAGAGTAGTGTTTGAAAGGAAAAAAAGAAGAAGAAAAAATATAGCTGGTGTAGGGAGAGGAGATTGCTACGAAGGTTATTTATTTTTTCAGTCTTTGGTTAACTCCACGATGAGCTATCTTCTGAACAACACTGGGCCGTTGAGAATAAGTACATTTTTATGAAGGATGTATTTCTTGTGTCATTTTGTAAACTGTCAGCCCACAGACTTCAGGCCTGGCCCATTAATAACTCTACAGGCTTGCTCCATCATGGCATTCTGGTAATTTTTAGCGATCTCTTGAGGACAAATACACAAAGTTATCGACACCCTATTTTTTTAGGGTTTCTCCGTATCATCTCTTATCTGGAGCCGCCCCCTAAAAAAAATAAAAACCCTAGTTGTGAACGAGCAGCCACCTCCGCCTCCTCCATCAACGATGAGGAGCCATCTCCTCCCCCTTCCTTCGTCGACGACGAGCAGCCGCAGCCCCCGCCGCCTCCTTCGTCGACGACGAGCAGCCGCAGCTGGAGCTAAGTATGTAAATTTATCTTTTCTTTCTCTAATTTTCTTATCTTTCTCTTTTTTTTTGGTTTTTCTTTCGCCGTATCCGAGTGCCAACCACCGTATCCGAGCCGTATTTCGTATCCGGATCGGTGTCGGGTTGTATCGACGCCGGTACGACGGTCAAACCGCCGTGTCCGAGTAACGTAGCTTGACATCGACGATTTGGCCACATGAGTGAAAAGGAGATGCATATTATGGCCGCGGGAGAGGTTTTCGGGTTTGAGCAAGATCGATCTGACTTTTTGTGAGGACTGCATGTTAGGCAAAAAAAAAGGTGAGCTTCAATAAGATCGTACCGGTTCTAAAACTACAGAAATTAGAGTTAGTGCACACCGACGCGTGGGGACCTGCGCAAGTCCCATCTGTTGACAACTCTCTTTACTTTATCATTTTTATTGATGATGCTACTAGAAAACAGCAGGTGTTTTTTTTGAAGTACAAGTCAAGTGTTTTTATCATTTTCAAGAAATAACTTGCTTGTGTGGAGAATGAAACAAGTAATAAGCTGAAGTGCCTAAAGTTTGATAATAGAGGCAAGTATTGCAGCTAGGAGTTCGAAAACTTCTGCTTGTCTCATGAGATTAGGAGACTAAAAACCGTCCCAGGCACACCTCAGCACAATGGAGTAGCGGAGCGTATGAATCGTACTATCTTAGAGCGCGCCAGAAGTATGAGGATCCACTCCGAATTGCCTAAGAGTTTTTGGGTCGAAGCTACCCTGCATACTTAATCAACCGCGGACCATCCACGGCTCTCAGTTATGGGATACCTAAGGAGGGTTGGACCGGAAAAAAGCTGAAGCTAGAGCACTTACGAGTATTTGGTTGTGACACCTATGTCATGACCAATCCTGCAGACCGGTCAAAGCTTGATCCAAAGTTAAAGAAGCTCTCTTTTATCGGCTATAGAGGAGATGAGTATGGGTATCGTTTCTGGGATCACGATGCGCGCAAGGTGGTGCGCAGTCTTGACGTCGTGTTCCATGAGAATGCGATATACAAGACCAAAGAGGTGAGTGAGAGTCAGTTATCTCCCCCTATTTTCCCAAATATTGTTGACAGTGAGGACGACAGTGAGATACCAATTAGCATAGAAGACAGAGACCAAGAGAACGTGCCGGATGCACAACAACAGAATTCAGCAAAGTTACCGATCGCAATTCACAAAGCTCTAAGAAATCCGAGAGTGCCGGAGGTATCTTTCCACCATGAATTTTCTTCTGACAGTGGTGAGCCAGAGAGCTATGAGGAGGTACAACAGACCGGCAAAGCTCGAGACGAGTGAGAGTCTGTCATGGAGGAAGAAATGAAATCCTTGATGAAGAATGAGACTTGGGAGCTCGTAAAGCTTCCAAGAGGGCGAAAGTCTCTTCACAATCATTGGATTTATCGGGTCAAGGATGAAGCTGATGGACGGAGACGCTATAAGGCGAAACTTGTAGTGAAGGGCTATGAGCAGAAAGCATGGATAGACTATTCTGACGTTTTCGCTCCCGTCGTCAAGTTGACCACGATCCGAACTGTGCTAAGCATTGTGGTAGTTCGAGATCTCCATCTAGAGCAGATGGATGTGAAGACATTCTTTCATGGAGATTTGGAGGAAGAGATCTATATGCATCAATCAGTGGGCTTCGAGGAACGAGACAGCGAGGACCTCGTGTGTCGCTTGCATAAGAGCTTGTATGACCTAAAGCAAGCTCCGCGACATTGGTACATGAAGTTTGAGAACTTTATGGAGGAGAATGGTTTTCTCAAATGCGACACAGACCACTGTTGTTTCATTAAGAGGTATGGCGAATCCTATGTGATACTCTTGATTTATGTTGAGTTGATTGTTTGGCCCAATTTGGCCCGCATTGAGGAACTCAAGGGGCGTCTTTCCGAGTACTTCGAGATGAAGGATCTGGGTTCAGCAAACCAGATTCTTGGGATGAGTATTATCAAAGACAGATCAACACGAAAGCTGAGAGTGTCTTAGAAGATCTACATTGAGAAGATTCTTAAAAAGTTTTGCATGAAAAAAGTTAAATCGGTGGGCTCGTCGTTTGCGAGTCATTTCAAGCTATCGAAGACCTAAGCACCAGAGACTGTTGAAGAACATGAGTTCATGGCCAACATACCATACGTATCTGTCATCGGGAGTTTGATGTATGCGATGGTGTGCACGAGACCAGATATTACATAAGGAGTAGGAGTTGTGAGCCGCTTCATGAGCAATCCAGGAAAACAACACTGGGATGCGATCAAGTGGCTTCTATGTTACTTGAGAAGCTCGTCCGACCGTTGTCTTGAGTATGGCGGGATAGATTTGCAGCTAAAGGGCTTTTGTGATGCAGACTATGTCGGGAACATAGACTCGAGAAGGAGTACGAGCGGCTACATCTTTATCTTGGGTGGTGAAGCGATAAGTTGAAGATTAAAGTTATAGGATATTGTGGCTATGTCAACAACCGAAGCGGAGTACGTGTCTGTAGCAGAGGCAGCAAAAGAGTTCCTATGGTTGAAAGCTTTTCTTCTCGAGCTTAGGGTAAGCTTTGAGAAATACTTCATCCACTACGACAGTCAGAGTGCTATTCACTTGTTTGAGAACGACGCATTCCATTCTCAGATTAAGCATGTTAACGTGAAGCATCATGTCATACGGAGATGACAAAGCAGGAACGAGTTTAAGCTTGTGAAGATTAATACGAGGTACAATCCAGTCAATATGCTGACCAAACCGGTTCCGCTCGAGAAAGTGAGGCTGTGTGCAGGCTCATATGGCCTTCATTGAGAATGTTGAGGGTTGTGCAAGACGCCAAAGATACATGACGGCCGGGTTATGCAACCAAGAATGGTGTGAATATATGATTGAAACTTAATTGTTAAGATACACACCAATAAGAATGCCTTGAACGGAGACGCAATACACAGAATAAAGGTACAAAATCAATCGCAGTACTCACAGATATACGTGGTTCAATTCTTCGGAGCTACTCCACGGTGCAATGACGATGCCCAATTCTTTTATATTCCAAAAAAATGGATCAAAGAGAACACTCTCTCTTGATCAAGATACACTCCAAAAACTCTCACAAACTCTCTATGTTTTCTCTCTTACTCTTCTATGAGAGGAGTTATTTCTGGGATGAATTTTCTTGAAGAGTTTAGGCCCTATTTATAGTGTTTGGGAAACACTATGCATAAATAAAATATTATTAGTGGGACACGTCACTTAATAATAATTTATTATGGGACCCACATCCTTTTTCATTTTCTCAATAAAAGCGGCCACTAGTTCTCTCTTTGTCAAATAAAGTGGTTAGGGTTGGTTGGGTCGGCTACAATCTAGCCGATATGCTGACCAAACCAGTTCCGTTCGACATGTGCAACCTCATATGGCCTCCGTTGAGAATGTTGAGGGCCGTGCAAGACGCTAAAGATACAAGATATCCGGATGATGCAACCAAGAATAGTGTGAAGTTATGATTGAAACCCAATCAAATCTTCAAGTGGGAGATTGTCAGCCGTCCCAGCCAACCCCAGCCATTTTATTTGACAAAGAGAATCAATGGACGTTTTTGTTGAGAAAAGAAAAAAGGATGTGGGTCCCACAATAAATTATTATTAAATGACGAGTCCCACTAATAATATTTTATTTATGCATAGTGTTTCACAAACACTATAAATAGGGTCTAAACTCTTCAAGAAAATTCATCCCAGAAATAACTTCTCTCATAGAAGAGTAATAGAAAACATAGAGAGTTTGTGAGAGTTCTTGGAGTGTATCTTGATCAAGAGAGGGTGTTCTCTTTGATCCAATTCTTTTGGAATATAAAAGAACTGGGCGTTGTCGTTGCACCGTGGAATAGCTCTGAAGGAGTGAACCACGTTTATTTGTGAGTATTGTGATTGATTTTGTGCCTTTATTCTGTGTATTACGTCTTCGTTCGAGGCATTCTTATTGGTGTGTATCTTAACATTGAATACCCCTGATTTTCGCCAATATTACTCAATCAATGGAAGGACTAAAGAAAAGACATCATTGATATGCATCATGTGCTAAACCTAGGTCTTGCTTGATTGCGAGTGGTGTTCTGACTCTTCTGAGCTATCAAAGAAAGTTTAATCTGGACGACTAACTTGTTTTCGTTTGTTGAAATGAGTTCCTTGAAGATAGCAACTTGAATATGACTAGCAATTAGATGCTTTAATACTCATTCAGTACACAGTAAAAGTAGGGGAATATCCACTTTGTTTTCCTTCTTGGGGCCATTACGTGATGTTGGGTGCATTAGATTTTGGAGGCCTTGTGCGTAGTGTTACATATTAGTCCTTAACCTTTTTCTTTAAATATGGTCTGGTATAATTTGTTTCTCTACGTTTAGTATGTTCTTTCTTCATTGTAATGTAGAATAACGAGTCAATGTTTTTTGGGTGCTAGTAAGAAAACTAAATTTATTAGTTTGGCTTCTCCATTTTGGCATATCCTGATGTTTCTTTCTCTGGATATATAGTTCAGTTCATTCACATTAAATAAACAGTTAAAGTTTCCTTTGAAATTACCTTCTACTGGTTCTTGCATGTTCTTCTTCATCTCAAACGCCAGTTGTTTTCAGGTTTTATGTTGAATATCAACATGTATTCTTTTCTTGAGTTAAAAATTAATTTATATCTATGTTTCCCTGTCAGATATATTCACCTCATTTAGATACAGCTCCTCCGAGATGGGTCCATTTGGCCCATGGATTGCTTCTTTTTCTCTATCAGGTTAGTTTCTATTTATTAAATAACCATCAATTTTTATGTCCTCAGTTCAGCTTGTTATATTCAGGTTAGTTTCTATTTATTAAATAACCATCAATTTTTATGTCCTCAGTTCAGCTTGTTATATTTAATCCTAAGTTCGTAATATTGTTTTAGCTTGGAATCAGCCATGTCAAGAAGTTTCGTGATTCACCATGACTCCAAGAACTTAAGTTAGACTTTGTTAAGCAACAAAATAGCAAAAATATAAATGAAAAATAAATGTATACAACATTCAGGAATGATGCTTATGTTTTTATTATACAGTCACAGGAGGTTTCATTCTTCTGGCACCAGTTCTGTGACATGTTAAAGTTATCAAATTATCGTGTATCATGATTTTATTACCAGTTGGTGCTAATACGAGGAGAAAGAATATCAATATATAATACCAAGAGGGAAGATAATAAACTCATCTATAACTTTCTGACTGGTCTTGATGGCATCCAAGTTACGGGATGATGATTGGATCTGTAGCAACTTGTTTCATAATTTCTTATGTCCTATGACCAAAATTTTCTTTTGAATTGGTGTTTTGGAAAGCTGCAAATATGTTTGCTACAGGGATGATGGATTAAACTTAAATGTCTGAAAACCCAAATCCGTCATCATGATTTAAGAACAAATTGAATTGCTTAATGAAGATGTCCAAGCGAATCACAAGTGGAGTTTCTTTTCCATGATTTTGTGTGTTTCTCGATCGTGGACACATTTCGATGATTTCATTGATAAGGTAAATTGCCATGAAAAATTGATAACTGCTTAAGCTAAACATGAAATAAATGTATATAAGGGTACGAGGTGCCCTTTCTAACTCTTAACAAACAATATGCGTTTAATTAATGCCTTTGATAGAAATCCCCATAAAGGTTTCTGAAGAAGAAATGTCATTAACATCATAAAGAACAATGAAGAGTATATATTTGTTTAATTGTTTCTTATTTGCTAATCGGAAAAAGCGCAAAGCCAGTTTTGAAGCGTATGATTTAGAATCGTGCATTGGATTAGATTAAGGCACGTATGAGGCGACTCTTTACATATAATATGGTTTCTTGTTACTGGATATAATTGATGTTCTCATGGGATTTGATTAATGTGCCCAGACCTTTGATGCTGTTGATGGTAAGCAAGCAAGGCGTACAAGTTCCTCAAGTCCACTAGGAGAGCTCTTTGATCATGGTAATTTTCTATAAATCGAAATCTTCAGTTGCATTACTGAATGGAATCTATCTATTGACCCTTATAATTGATTAATTGCAGGATGTGACGCGCTTGCATGTACTGTATGTCCTTCCTTGTATATTTCATTTAGTTGTAATTTCGACATCAATTCAACTTCCCAGCTAATTCTCCTATTGTTTGTTAGTTTGAAACCTTGGCCTTTGGAAGTACTGCAATGTGCGGAAGGAGTACTTTTTGGTTTTGGGTAATTTCGGCTGTCCCATTCTATTTGGCGACATGGGAACAGTGAGTTTTCCTAAAATTTTCTTAATGCATCCTGGGGAAACTATAACAGAAGTTTTATCTGACATGTTTGATATACTTGCTCTTTGCAGATTGAAATTCATTTTTTTGTTAGTTGTCATTGCTTTAATCCTGCTTACTTGCAAAATCGATTATATCAATGATGTCGCAGATCAAGGGATATATTTTTTATTTTCTTTCTTTTGGCTTATACATTTTGTTTTTTATTGTTACGTGCCTTCTAGTTTTAGAGATAGTATTTGACATTTATTGTTGACCGGAACATTGTTGATTAGAACATTCCTGAGGATCCCAGTTAACCGGTGATTATTCATTAGATTCGAAGATAGAGGATCATGACATTAGATGAACTGACAAAATTACTCAAGCATAAAATGAGTACTATTTTGATATGAAACTATGAAAATAAATAAATACAAGATTCGAAACAAATATTTTCTTCTAATCCTTAAAAGGCTGTTGGTCTCTTGGGATAGCCTTAAAAGGTTTTAGGAATAGAAAACGAGGGATAGGTTATGGAGGATCCTTTAAGAATTGAGCATTGTAAAATTTAACTATATTAATTTGTTTCCTAGATGTCTGTAATTGAGGCATGACAATCTCAATCACTTATTCATTTTGAAATTCGAAGTTTTAAAATTGGAACAAGTGTCGTGTATCACTTTCCACATGCGCGTGCACACACAGATAGACAATTAGACACACACATCCCTAGTGTTTGGCGTGTCATGTCATGTTCTGTAAGATAAGTACAATAGACAAGTATAATAGTATAGTAGTTAAGTACTTGCATTGACCACTATATACTCATTATAGTATAGTCAAATTTAAAATATAAAGTGAGTGATAGCTGAGGAGAAATGCTACGAACATGTAGAGGGGAGACACAAGTATATAACTAATACTTCCCATGACTATACGACCGTTAATCAAAGTGACACCACATAATGCATAAAATGCCAAACATAAGCATATTTAATTATATGAACATTAACTTCCTAGACCAAGTTTATAACCTTTCCACACACGTGCACACGCAAACACCAAGGGGGAAAAGAGAAAAAAAAAGAAAAAGAAAAAAAAAGAAATCAATTAATCATTCTCTATAGATCTGTCATTATCTTGGTTTCAAGAATTATCTTCATTTTTTAATCTTCATCTTGATCTTCTTTTTCACTCTTAACAAAATTTTATAACTTTTGAGTAAGTTCTTTCTCTTTCATTCCTTTTGAGCAACGAGTTTCAAGTTATGGTGTCATCAATACTTGGTAATGAGTTTCTTGTTCTCATCAATACTCAACATAATAGTTAAAAGCTTATTATATATCTGTAGGATGGAATTACGAAATAAAAAAATTGAATTTTTAACCATTTACACTAATATTGGTACCTCTTCTATTTCTTTTTTTTTCTTGTTTTTTTGGTGTGGCTACTTGGTCCTCATTCAAGCTCAAAGTGCTCATGGATACAAAACCCTAGTTCTCTTTTCATGGACGAAGTCCTCTCACGTTCAAAGCACTAATGGATGATGATTCACTAGATGTGAAACCATTAGTTCAAGTAGAAACTGTTAACCTCGACTGCATATTAGATTTTAATGTTGTCATACCACCAAGGTTTTAAATATTAGTTATCGGGAATTTATCAAATGGTCAAAATCCATATTGGATAGTGGATATTAGGGATATATTGGGGATAAGTAGTATTTATCAGAGTGATATATCGGATGATGTATAATACATGATATAATTTTCTCAAATGTAATCCAACCATACTTAATGAAAAATAAGCATACTAAAATATAAATAAACATGTTTAGGATCACTAACCAATTGTGGAAACTATTTAAATACGTGCCCGTTGCCCGAAATTAAAACCCAAACCAAACAAAATCTAGCCAATAATTCTGATTTTCGGGCCGATAAAATTGGCCAATATCTCACATTATCACCATATTATCGCCGATAAACATCAAAAAATAATAACCTATTTAAAATTGAACTTATCATAGCGGAAGGGGTTCAAATCCGATAACTTGGTGATAAATTGATGTTACTGGCTGATATTTAAAACCATGCATGTCACTTAAACATTTGTATCATTGTAATTTTCAGCTTGCTGTACATACAGCTCTATGTTAATTCTTTTACGGCAATTAACTTACCTTTTCTTCTCTAATCAAATTGCGGTCTTTCATTCGTTCTTTCTTTTCTTCTCATATTATTGACACTTCTCTGTCTTTGATTCAGCTTCTTCACCAATACGCTTATTCTTCCTGTAGTAAATGGACCCACTGAAGGCTTGATGCTTATCTATGTTTGCCATTTTCTGACATTTTTTCTAGGTTTGTTATTAGTATTTGTTATAGGCAAATATCTTTCTTTTCATTTGCTTTTCAGTTTGAAGCAGAACTATTTTGATTCAGCATGTATTGTTATCTTGCATTCTGATCATGCGCTATGAATTTCTTTCAGG
Source organism: Asparagus kiusianus (assembly GCA_022839385.1). Classification (NCBI taxonomy): domain Eukaryota; kingdom Viridiplantae; phylum Streptophyta; class Magnoliopsida; order Asparagales; family Asparagaceae; genus Asparagus; species Asparagus kiusianus. Next base: position 185,371 of record BQKN01061706.1, on the reverse strand, counting down.
TGCTGACTGGTGGGCACAAGATTTTAGAAAATCTATGCCCCTCTTAAGTTGGATTCCTTTTATTCCTGGTAGGTCACTTTATTTATGATTAATGCTTTCACATGTAAACTAAAGTAAAACTTGTACTAAATAATTCTTACATGATGCATGAGCCTTTATCTTGCGGATTAGAGGACTGTTGTGGAATGTAGATGCAAAGGTGTTGTTTATAAGTTTATGGTTAATTATACATCGCTAATGCTGGTTTTTGAACTCTTCCCATTCTATATACATCTCTGTTTTCTTTATACCTGTTCAGGATACAATGCTAGATTAGGAAGGATATGGAAACTTTCTAAGTGGAGGAGATCTGCTATATGATGACTCTCTTGGGAAAATAGAAAAGTTTTTTTTTTGTGGGGGGTGGGGGATGGGGGGGGGGGGGCGGGGGAATGAGGGGTGAAATTTTTGGCATTATAATTTATATTTTATTAGAAATTTTCTTGTACCCTTATCTACAAAAGGAAGATTATTATTTAGGAGTTTAATTGATTAAGAATATTTTATAATCTAATTCAACGTTGAAAGAAGAACTGAATATTTAGTGATGGTAGGTAAGTTTTTATTTTAGTATTGTAGAAATTAGTAATAAGAGAAAGGGGAGATAATTTGTATATATTTATAGTAGGAGAGTCAATGCATACTAAACCCACCAGCAATGTGGGATTAAAACAATAAGTAATGTATTAAATATCAAGCGGCCGATAGATTGGGTTAAGGACCTTACCACGTCGATATTTATGGTTTTTATAGTGTTTTATGCTTTTTGGGGTTTTCCCCCGATTTATCAGCCGACCCTTTGAAGATATCAATAAAATCGGGTTGTTTTTTATTAGTTTGTGGGTTCGGTTTTGGGTCAGGTTTGGGAACCCAAATCCGAAACCACAATCAAATTAGAGCCACAAAACCCAAACCGACAAAAGCCACAAAATGCCACAATCCGTCTCCCAAATCTCTCCATTCTAGGTTTTTCAACTCTAAACTTATATCATGACGCAAAATCATTCATTAATATGTTTATGTTACATATTACAATGCTATGTTATGTATGGACATCATCCGATATGACACCCTGATATATATTTTTCATATCACCGATATATCCCTCTATTTCCACAATCTGATATGGATTTTGGCCGTCCGATATTGAATACATTGACAATAAGAACAAGTAACTCTTTCTCACAACATGTATGAATAGAAATTTTGAATTCATTCTTATTAAAAGGATTTGTTTTCTAATGATCGATTTTTATAAATATATATAACGACTAGTTTTTCTTGAAGAAAGTAAACAGATTTTATGAAAAAAATTATAATTTCCATAGGTTGTGTGATTTAGGGTGTGGAACCCTAGTTTTGATGGGGGTGAGAACTTCATTTGTGTGAGTCTGTTGATTCAGGTGCTGGACCATTGATCTAGGCATAACTCGTGAGAGCAATGGCTTAATCTTCTTCTTCTTTCTCTCTCTTGGAGACTTGTTGTTATTCCCCCTTAACAACGGTTCATGTTCATAGGGCTAACCTTGAAAGACATGCCTCTACTGAATATATTTGTTGGGGAGGATGTCTGTATCTGTTATGCTATGACTATTGTCTAACTGATGCGAATAATACATGTACCTGATGCTATTAGTTTCCAAATGTAAGGTTCTTTGCTAGGATATTAAAAATTATAAGAATAACATATGCCTCTGCATATCTTCTCAAAATCATGCTTTATCGTACGGTCACTTTCTTGCATTTGCTTTATTTAAGTAGTTCTTGCTCTGACTTGCTGGATTTAGCTTTTCTTGCCTATCTATTATTCTTTTAATTCTTTGGTACTTGTGCATACAGTTTTTTAACATTAACCAAGATTTTTTGTAATAAATTTTTACACTCTTGTTGACTATCAGAACTCCCATTCTACGGCGTTGTCATATTTTTGATGACAGTTTTTGCAGTACTGCCAACAATTTGGTCCAAGTAAGTTCAGTGAAGCTGTCTTCATACTTCATACATTTCTGCATGACAGCATGTAAACTAGCTGGTTTCTTTACTTCTCCCATGTTCATTCTTCTATTCATTATTTGATCTTTATGATTTTTCTCATCCGAACTCATTTTTATGTCAATAATGGTTAACTGTCTTCTCTGATAATATTGCTACCATTTTTTTCTCCATCCACCACTTGAATTTTCTTGCATTATGTCAATTGATGTCATGCTGTTGCATTTATGTGTTCTTACACTAAACTACCGGTTTCTTGGTACTTTCGGTCAGGCTCTTACAATCTGTATTTAAAGTTTAACCAAGTTGAGGTTAAGGATTTTATCAGTTGAACTTGCTCTTACTTTGTTATAACATTCTAGCTAGTTTCTGCTAATAGTAGCTAATGATATTGATCAGTTACCTGGAGTTGGTCCCAGACGTTAGGTTTGAGTTTCTATTGATGTAATATAGAAATGAAATAGGGGGCATGCAAGAGACTAAATGTTAAGTCAATGTGTGATCACTGTGACACATTGTACAATATCATCTGTGGCTTATGTTTCTCAACAGTTGATAGGATCTCCATTTCGTCCCTTCATTCCCTCTATTGATGAATTTGCAATACTTCGTATTTCGTATGTTTTGCTCTTGTAAATATACATGTTAATGGTTTTTTTTTGCAAGTTGAAGCTGTAATCCTGAATTAAGACATTCAGTAAACGCCTAAAAGGTTAACTCAGTATATGCAAAATATGTACTAAAATATTTAACACTCTTTATCTGAAGGTACAGTACTTTCGAAGTCAATGAGTTTAGACCACGGTCATCTTTGGTTGATCTCAGATATTGATTTGACTTTTTCCTGTGCAGCATTAGCAATGTACATAAGGTTGTTGAGGCTAGCAAAGGAAGCATGTTGATGGCATTAGCCATGGTAATGTTCTGCATAAAAATTTACTTTCTGATTTCTTAAAGAGTCTTGATTGAGTTACCTATGCTTTCTGTACCAGCTCTTTCCTTTTGGGGTTCTTTTGGCTGGAGTACTTGTCTGGTATGGATCTAATTATGCTACTACTTGGAAATGTTGGGAATTATTTTATTTATAAAAACAATTGAAATCTTTCTCTAGGTCTTTTCTATCTCCATCCGACATTATGAGGAATCACCCTCACCTGGTTATTATTGGAACTGGATTTGCATTTGGGTTCCTTGTGGTAAGATTTCTAAACTTTTGCATATGCTTTATCAAATTGTTTTCATTATGTGTACATGAATATTGATACTCAGTAAAAATTTAATGCATTATGAGCCAGACACTGAACTGAGACACTTATATTTTTTTCATGCGTGAAGCCGTGAACTATTTTTCCATGCTGCACATTCATGTTTTAAATTTGTTTCCTGCATATTTTACTGCACTTATAGTCTGTTAGCAAGTTTTATGCCTTTAATCCTTTGTAGTTAAATTTCTTTCAAGTATGTAGCAGTCATTTTACATTTTTGTCGGTTTCAAAATCCCTTATAACTCTTTTGGTGCACAATTAGAAGAACCAAGTGACACCTGTTCATTCGTTCCCCTGTCAATCATTTCCATCCCTTTTTGTATTACATCTAGAACATTCATAGCTACAGCTCCAGCTGATTGATTCCTGGCAATTGCTTTATTTAACATCTCACAATTTATTTTAATTTGCTGATGGAAAATTCATCTCTAGCCACACTATCATAGTGTGAGCCTTGTTCCATCAATATATGAAGTCACTGTGCAGTACATCTTTATGTTCGGAAGGTGCTTGAAATGTAGTGCCTAAAATTTTGGAGCTAACTTTTAATAACAAAGAGCGGAAAAGCCCTTGCTTTGAAACCTGAGAGAACCAATTAGAAAACATTGTTGGCTGATGTAATTCAAGATTGTGCTACAAGAGGTGCACAATTTTATGATTCTTTGTGGCTGTTTGGGTTCAGCACTGCTTTCTCTGCCCTATCTGAATTTCATATATGTTTCCCTCCTGTTCATAAGCGTTCTTGGAACTAGCTTGCCTTTTGTATTCTCCATGGTCTAAAAACGTGATTCTTGTTTTCCAGGGTAGGATGATTCTTGCTCACTTATGTGATGAACCCAAGGGTTTGAAAACTGGGATGTGTATGGTATGTCTATCTACTTTTCTAGTTCAAGTTGTTCATTGTTATAGGTGTACACTCCAAATAATGGTTTCTTTGCTTGCATAGAGTGATAAGCTGATATTTAAATAATGTGCCTGTGATTGCACATATAGTACAGGACATTTCATTTTTTTACTATTTATGTCCTGTTTGAACAAGGGTTTGCATCAAAGACTGACATTTTTACCCTGTAACAGTCCCTGTTGTATCTTCCTCTTGCCATTGCAAATGCGCTCACTGCTCGCCTCATGGATGGGTATGCTTTTTATTATTTACATATCATTTTGAGACTTTACTGTTTAACTCCAAGTGCTTATTATTTCTAATCCCGGACAATTTCTTATTATGTTGGTTTGCAGAGTTCCTCTTGTTGATGAATATTTTGTTCTTCTCCTTTACTGCATTTTCACAGGTAGGAAAGATTCTACTTTTCATGGTTTTAGTTTTGATATTTGCCTGATTATTCTGCTGTTGGACTTGGTTGTCTGTAAAATTACTGGTCAGTTTTTTTTTCACATCATACCCCTGTGATATTAATATTCTAGCAAATGGTTCTGAGGCTCTGATGAGTCTTCTTCGTGATTGTCCCTGTGTTGACCAGATTCAATTATTATTGAATGGCATTGAAATGCAGCAACATGCATGCAAAAATGTCTGGATTAAATTACTTCCAAAATTATTGATCATGATGAACAAAGTGGATTCAGTTATAGTATCCTATATCATCAAGTTTGCATTGGTACAATATGGAGTCTGACTCCATAAGTGAATCTTTTGGTTTCATTGTTGTCTGGGCAAAAAAAAAACATGCTTGATTCAGACCAAACAACATAGTAAGGGCTAATTGGTGGTTCAGAATTGTTCATCTTGATCCACAACCGTAAACTACTAATGGAAGTAGAATTATGTCTCCTCTTTCCCTTCACTGAAAAACAATTCGATATTGCTAGTGTTTGATGAATGACTTGGAAATTACAGTTTGCTAGCACATGCATTTTGTAGTTGATCAAAGATAAATGAATAAATTTGAGTTTTCTACTTGATCATGATACTGCCAGATGTTGATTTTGCAGTGGAAATTGATCTCATATCATCTCTTTCTTTTTTCTGTAACAGTTGGACTCTACCTGCACTTTGCCACATCAGTCATTCAAGAAATTACTCATGCATTGGGCATCTGCTGCTTCAGGTAGAAACAAATTGATTTGTGAAATATTTAATTTTTACACCGAATCAAAGGGCATTCTTTGACATTGTTCTTCTTCAACAACAGGATAACCAGAAAAGAAGCTTAAACATTTTACATTGGTGCGCACTTATTTTGTACGCTCACAAATTTGATATATTCATTAGTGGCCTCGACGTGAGGAAAATGCCTGCCTCTTATATTTCTTTTTTTTCAAAATTTCCCCTAATATATTTCAAGGGTTTGTTGGGGATTTTGTGTAAAATTAGAATAATATATAATTTTATTGATGTGAGAAATATGATTGTATTATGTATCAGAGGTGGCTCCTTGTATCCTACTTATTTGCAAATAACGTTTGTGCTTATTGTACAAATCATATTTTGTTCTCATTGCTATTCTGGGGATATACGGGGGAATTATGTAATAAAGCTAATGCATCCTTACATAGGTGACGTACTATAATTATTCAGTTATATATTTTACCTCCCAACCCTTTGATTTTAAATGCCGTATATAAACATCAGTTTGTGTAAATTACTTGTCACTTGGCCTTTACCATGTAAAATATTTATTGAACTTTGATTGTGGTTGATGACGGGGAATTTACGTTATTATTTATATGCCTTTTCTTACATCGTTTGGACGTAATGTATTATTCTTTAATTACCCTGGTAATACGATAATGTGGACTTCCGTTATCAGTGTCAGATAGATAGTATTCCAGTACGTAACCATTATTGATAGATTTAAACTAGGCTAAGTAGTACTTAAATATCTTATTGTTTCATCATCTTTATACTTGAATATCTTAAGTTATAAAAAATAATACTTCAATGCCCTAGATTGTGAAAAAATAGCACTTTAATACTCTTTAAGTTATAAAAAAGCTAACACTCAAGTATCTTATTATTTCATTACGTTTACACTAAAATATTTTAAGTTGTAAAAAACTAACATTTAAATACACTATTATTTCATCATATTTATACGAAAAGATTTGAAGTTGTAAAAAGTAACATCTTAATACTCTAAATTATAAGAATGTATATATATATATATATATATATGGGAAAAGTGTACCTAAGGTGCCACCTTAGGGTGCATCTAAGGATGCGCGATCTAAGCCGTTGATTTAAAAAACCACAAAATAATCTCAGCCTTTGATTCAATAACAATTCCTAAAAATGAAAAAAACAAATTACCAAAAAAGAAAAACCCTATTCCCACGTTCTCCCCTTCAATATCGCGTTCCATCTTTGAAAAAAATTCACGATTGATTATCGCCGTCTCCTATTCGCGATCGTCCCTCACCACCGCGTACCAGACTTCGCCGCCGTCCATCATCACCGCCGTCTCCTATTCGTCGCCGGCACGAACCTCCGCCGTCTCCTATTCGTCGTCGGCCCTCACCACCGTCGTCTCCTTAGATGCACCGTCTCTCAGATCTCGCCATCGACCTCCTGTTTGCTGCCCTCTCCCAGACCTCACTGTCGACCTCCGGAGATCGTCGCCGCCGTCCCTCACCACCGCCGTCCCTCACCATCGACCTCCGAAGCTCGCCTGAGCCCCTCCACATCCGCCCCCCAATACCTCCTCTTAATTCAGGTTGTTTTTTTTATTATTTTGTATATCAGTTTTTTTTTTATGGAATTTTTATTGAACAGGCAAAAGATATCATCAGGATGGTTGGAGAAAGCTATTGTGTGCATCTCATAATTGTTGTGGTTAATATGAAAGATCACGATCTTTGAATTCTAGATGAAGTCTCAGGCGCCTAACTTTCTATGATTTTGCACGCTCTCAGATCTGTCCGGGGTTCACCTTGAACTCAGCCCGCGACCGCCGCTGATCCACGCTTCCTCAAACCTCACCCCGGCCTTGATTTCCCACTTCGCCGCCACCGCTTCACGCCTCTGGTTATTTGCCGGCCCTGATCGTCCTCGCTCCCCACAACAATTACTCGTAGCCGTTGGCCCCCAA
>BQKN01061706.1:132195-153026 GCA_022839385.1 Asparagus kiusianus | reverse complement strand
ACGTTAAGCGTTATTTTGCGTTACGAAACGCGTTATTTTCAACACTGATGTATGGTAACGGGTAACCCTTTACCACCAGTGTTCAGTATGATGAGCCCCCCTTGTAATTTGAGAACCCTCGTCTTTATTGCTATAAATTTTGAAATAGGGGTCACACTTAAAATGTTGCTCATAATTTATAGCTTGATGGTGTATGCATACCGAGTCGAGCTAACCAATTGTTAAAAGGATTAGTTGTGTAGTTTTTGATGGCGCTTATGGTTCTCAATGAAAATGGTTATGTGAAGAGTTGACATCAGTCCGACGGCTTGTTCTAGACTTGTTTAGTTCTTCGTGAAGCATTCTAAGCTTTGTTTTGCCAAGTAGCCGATCTTACTTTTATCGCAAACAGTTTCGATGATGATGAGACCAGTCAAAGTGCTTGGAGTTTGTTAGTATTGTTAGACTCACGAACAGAACAATATATTGGTTTGGTTCATACTAGTCAGCGTCTTACATATTTGATCCTTGGACAAAACAGCTTCAGCCAAATACCTAGAGAAAATGAACAAAAACCAGATCGTGTTTCGGAAGTGTCGTTAGGAAGTGCACGTGAATTGATTGTTTGAATTCCTCGATGAAACTCATAGGAATTGTTGAACTTCTTAACCAAAATCTGGAAGAGGAGAATATTAGCTTCTATTTTCTAACTAGGGATGTTATCGAGCCTAACTCGAACAAGCCAGCTTTGTTTGAGTTTGGCTTTTGTTTATAGATTTGAGCAGATATAAACGAACTAAAATTGAGCTATACAAATCAAACTGACTCAAGTTGTTGACAACTTGTGTTGGTAGCCCTGGGAGTTCAGCCTTTATATTACCGCAACTCATTTTGAACAAAGTTCACCAGCTGTCTCATAAATGATCAGTGTCAATGTATTAACTATGTATTAAAAATATATGGTAAAGGTTCATTAGCATCATTAATAGGTTCTAATATGCAAACTTTTTGTATAGCAGACATACATGCTTATACATTTCCATGTTAGTTATATGATTTATACTTAAATATCACATGATTAAGCAAACCTCATCAGGATTCAAGCTTATTCAAGACATACGTGAGGATCTGGAACTAGCTCAGGTTCTCTTGTTTTTTAAATGAACGAACCTAACGTGGACTACTCACAAGTAGCTTCTTCTTTTTAAGCCCCTATTTCTTACGTCACTCGTAGTTGACCTGTGTTAACATAACATCAACTTCAGGCTTCACATTTTCTGTTATGCTGATGAAGCACGGAATCAGCTTTCTTAAGGCTGATAGTTTGATATCATGTGGGCATTTGATTATTAGGGCAACCTTGATCTGGTAGGAATCTGGTTGGAATCTTGGATCAAGCTAATTCGTTAATGGATGGGCTTGATCCCTACCTGAATGAGCCCTCTGGGAGGCGAAAAATCTTGACCCATCTAACCCACATTTTGTTCTCTTTTTCTTTATATCTGGTTAGTCACTTAAAACTAATCTTTTTAATTATATCCTGTTAACCATTTCAAACTGCTGTTTTTGGTACTTGAAGCCCCTAATTTAGAAATTAAATCATCTAGATGACCCCATACAGAATTAACAGTACAAAATGATACCAGAGCTACAACATAGTTGCCAACAGGTCAAAACGCGTCATTGGACTCTACCCACATTCAAACTTTTTAGGTTTCAGGGGACGATTACTTGATCCATAGCTTAGCATCTTACCGATGGGTGAAATATGCGGGTCCATACCCACATTTTGGCATGCAGAGGGTACGTATTTTGTTCCGTGATATGATCCCTAATGCAATATGCCTTTTACTAGTACACACATATTTACAGGCCGCATCGAGAATTACTGTCCCTAAGATTCACCTTTGCAGTATAGTTTTGACTAGAATTGCTACATAAAAATTTCATTCGTGGACGGCCATTTCGTTTACATGTTCCAATAACAGGTATTTAGTATATCATCTATTCAGGGAAATATTTTCTTACAGTGTGATGCATACACTAAAACAAGTGCTATTCTCTTATAGATTCTAAGATTTGCTATTCTCTTATAGATTCTAAGATTTCTGTTTCTTTTTCAGGCATATCTCTGGGGATCGATTTGGGTTCTAACACAGCAGTAAAAGAGAGATATCGAGGACTTCAAGTGAGGGCAGGGAAAGCTGCTCTCTGCTTGACTAAAAGGTCAAGATCTCGGAAATCACTCGCTCGGACTCATGGATTCAGAAGGAGAATGAGGACTACCAGTGGCAGGGCTGTGTTGAAGAGGCGACGCGCCAAGGGAAGAAAGGTTCTCTGCACAAAATCGAACCCTAACAGTGGAAAAAGAGCATAAGTAGTAAATCAAGCTAGATTTCGCTGAGTATGAACATCTTAATGTTTTCAAGATCTTTGTATGTTCTCATTGAGTTCTCTTAAGTTTTAACTCTCGGAATGATGTGGCAATATCTTGCAAAAGATTAAATTTATTCACTTTCCCTGCATATGCATATAAAACCTGCAATGAACTGCACTAGAGCTATAGAAGAGATGTCTGACATTTGAAAAAAAAAATCCAGTCAACAGTAGCTGTAACACTGAGGTATGATCTGAGCAAATTTTGCTGGTATAATTCTGTTTGATGTACGTATCATCAATATTATGGGCTAAATTTTTTTTTTCGCCTAATAGTCTCGGTATTCGATGTATGGATTTTTGCACAAAACTACCTGAACCTTTTTAGAGAGAACTATTATGAACTCTCAAAACTGCAAAACGTGTCATAAATTATTGGGTTTTTTTTATTTTTATTTTTTGTTAACGGTTGTTAGTCTTGGATAAGTGTAAACTATCCCTTTTTCGAGAAGAAAGTTTAAGCTATCCTTATTTATACCTACCAACCCGTAACATTCAGTATAAGATTTTTTACCTGAGGTTGGATCTGTGTGCACATTTTGGGTTGAGATGTGCACATTATATGTAACAATTAGTTTATTAATTTAGCTGGCTAGATTACTAGTATGTAATCCATCCTTTTTCTCAAATAAAAAAAAAAAGATTTTTTACCGGAGGACAAAACTGTGAAAAACATATTGTGTGAAACACGTGACAAATTTCCCTAATTTTAATCAGCGATGATAATGTAGTAAAAAAAACATTCATGGCAATATATCCCAATCAAAAAATATAACATTTTTGTGCAAGATACTTCAAATTTCATGGTAGTTTTGTGAAATTTCGCCGTAGTGGTACAATGGGGAAAAGAAAAATAATATTTAGATGGCATTAGATTCGGGGGTAAGAGCATAAAAATATGAATTTAGGGGCTTTTGCCATGTTGACTTAGCCTTAAGGTGGGACATATTTGTTTTTTAATATTAGGTGCAGAAGCATTTTCCCGCAAAAAATAAATAAAAAAAAGTAGGTTCCACCGAGACTTGAACTCGGGTTACTGGATTCAGAGTCCAATGTCCTAACCGCTAGACCATGGAACCTTGCTGTTCGTAAGCTCTAATTAAATTTATATGATTTTTTTAAATATTTACAGCTTGGAGAACCCCCACAATCGTCCGTGATTTCGGGCATGTTGATATGTGATTCTGTGCCATCCTTAAATTAATTAACCTGCATATTTTATAGACGAAAAATGTCAATTATATGCTACAGCAATTAATGCACATTTTTAAAATGAAAGTCAAATCCAACCAATGCCCTTGTATCTTCCTACAGATTAATTAGTAGTTCAATCTTGCCAAAAATAATTCATTAGAAACACAATTAAAAATTCGAACAGATCCATTTTAGCCTTTTTCGAGCGCCAGAACCTGCCGCTGTGCATGATATCCATTGACTAATTAATGATAGTATTATCCGAAACATTAATAAATTCATGCCCTAATGTTCATAATTCACCACCCTAAAAATCAGTTACAAAAACATATTAAGTCCCATTTAGTTTTTGGTCCATACTAATATTAATGGGTCAATTTTCATTGAGAAGTTGAAGTTGGGGTCTACTCCTTCAAGGATAGGAGGGTCTGCGATCGCAAGCAAATACATATCTGGGTTGAGACTGATCCACTTCGATATTAAAAATAATGATATAGAGATTGGATATGTAATGGGCAAGTCGAGTGTTGAGAAATAGCTTTGTATTTTCAGTATTTTCAGCTAGTCTTAGATTAGACTAAGGATTAAACTTGATTGGAAAAAATCGATTACAATTTGAATTGAATTCTAACTAAATGAGGATTAAAATTGATAATCCAAGTTAAATAAGGAGTCCTATATAATTCAAGCGAGAGGGAAATACTCTTTACATACTGCTTGAAATGAGAGGTTCATTGTATAAGTCAAACTTTAAGCCATAGGAAAATCGAAGGAGAATTGCATATTGTAAAAGAAAGGTAGAGAGAACTAGGGTGAGAAATCTATGATTTTGAGAGATCTAGCTTTTAATGAGCTTGAGAGATGGTTTCTTATGGAATCTTTAGAGATCACAAAAAAGATTTTATCTTTATAATCTCTAAACTAAAGAATATTCAAATATCTCTCTTATGAACGTAGGTCAGCGTCAAACCATGTAAATCCCATGCCTTTGTACTAGTCTTATTCTATTTGTTGTGGTATATTGTCATTCTCTTTTGTTTAAGTTAGTAGTTTCTAGGAGTTTCTCTATCGCTTGGTGATTAATAATTGGTCTATGAAAAAGGAGGGGATCTAATCGTATGTTCGGTAATTCTTTTGCATGCTATACTTCCACATTGAATGCCGATTGATAGCCAACGATCGGTATCGGTTTGCGGGTGGCATGTGCCAACATCAAGTTCTCATGTCTCCTTAAGTTGAGAGCATTTTTATTCGTTGAGTATGATGTGATATAGCTTGTCGATATGGGTTATTATAGATTGTGTGGATGGTCGACTCTATTAGTTATCAGGTCATGATGGAGAAGTAAAGGTCCTAGGAGAAATTTGAATTACCGAAATGATCTATAAAAGAGAATATATTTGGATTATAGCATCACATAAGTATTGAGCCCAAGTGTAAACTGGGTCGGTAACTAATAGAATATTTCTCCTAACACAGTTACACAACCATAGTGATATGGACGTAGTCACCAATACTATTTATTGTTGGGGAATTTCAGTCTCCCCGCCTACCACGATATACGCAACTCGGAAACCAACCCCAATCAATAAGATAGAACAACCATAATCAAGAAAAAAGAACACCGAGATTTACGTGGTTTGGTCGACCAACTTCGACCTACGTCCACGGGGCAACAATACGAGAAATTCACTATGTATCAGGGAGAACTACAAGAGGAACCACTCAACTCTCGTCTCTCAATCTCTCAACCTCACATACATAATCAACTCCCATATTCTCTCCAAAGCCCACTCCTTGGAATCTTTTGCACGGATAAAGACTACGAAACCCTCTCTCGATCTCTCTCATCTACTACATCTCTACTTTTTCTTCATAGTTTTTCCTCCACCAATAGAAGAATATATATAGGGAAACCAAAATTCTATCTCTAGCCTAACTTCCTAATTAGAATAGGATTCAAACTCCTAATCATGATAGAATTCAAACTCCTAATCATGATAGAACTCTAACCCTATCTAATTCTCATGAAGTTACACAAAGAATCAAAGATAAAATCCCAACATTTATATCAGAAATTTAATTGTATGGATTAGTGGATTTTTAGAGGAGTTTAAGGTCCTCAATGCTGCTTGCTAGTTGAAAAATCAGAAAAAAGCAAGAGTCCTGCACAGATCACACCCATTAGAGGGTCAAAGATGATTTCTTTAGCATGCTCTCCGATATCAAGTCATTGATAGATGAAGCAAATTTTCTAAATGCAGAATCTAGTTTTAGAGCGTTGTTAAATATTCTTGCGAGCACTTTGCTAAATGCAAAATCTAGCCATGATAGATAATCTGTGAGGGCATGTTGGTAATTTGACTGGGTGGGTTCAGTCAGCCGATCATATCGCTTTACACATGTTGGCAATCAGTTGAATGATTCACCTTTGCGTTTAATGCAGTAGTGGCAAAGTGGCTGAAGTGTTAGCGTCGTCCAATGAATCATTTTGACTTTGGCTTGAGAAATTATAATGACTCTGGTCATGTATTAAATGCGATAGCAAATGGGCGACAAAGTATGACACTACTGAAGCTCATAGGTCGTTCCGCCGTTCAAGTGATGTTTTAGCGAGCGTCACGGTAGAAGATATCTTTTGTTTCGGACTTGGATTCTTCTATCAGATCCTAGCTTGAAGACATTTTTCGTCTTAGTTTTGAGCCTTTAGAGAGGTTGGCGTTGCTCAAACTTGGGTCGTGCTCTCAGATTTACAGGACTTGACCAATTAATCATAAAATATAACTGACTCTGAAGAGCTTATTAGACTTAGTAATTCTCAGGATAAACCAAATATAAAGATAGATATCATCCTTGTCATAGTATTATTTTTAATAAACTTTAGGTGCAGATCACAATTTGCACATCTCCACCCCCACCACCACCTTCATTAATTACTCAGGGGCCCATCATTTAATTTCCCCCCGGTCCCACCTTAAAACAACTGAACAACTAAACTGTCTCTCTCTCTCCCCCCTCACACTCCCCTCCTCTCATTCTCTCTCTCTAAATTCAATGATGTCTGAAAATTCCTATTCTACCCCTCTCCTCCCTTCACCCTCCTCCTCCTCCTCCTCCGCCGGCGTCGGCCTCGGCTACGGCATCGCCATCGCCGTGGGCATACTCGTCCTCATCTCCACCATCATGCTCGCCTCCTACCTCTGCATCCGCATCCAGTCCTCCTCCGCGGGGCCCACCACCAGCGGGCCCCGCATCAACCGCACCCCCTCCTTCTCCTCCTCCTCCCCCCCAGCCACCGCCGTCCTCGGCCTCGACGGGCCCACCATCGACTCCTACTACCCCAAGTCCCGCCACGTGGCTTCGCCGGAGGCCGTGGCCGCGGGCCCCTGCGCGATCTGCCTTGGGGAGTACGCGGAGGGGGAGGCGGTGAGGTCCGTGCCCGAGTGCGCGCACCGGTTTCACGCGGGGTGTGTCGACGTGTGGCTGCGGGTGAGCGCCACGTGTCCCGTTTGCCGGAGTTCCCCGGTGCCTTCGGCGGTGGGTACGCCGGTCGCTACGCCGCTGTCGGAGCTCATACCGCTCGCTTTCCATCCTAGGTGATGGTTTTGTTTTGTTTTTTGTTTCTTTTTTCGGGAGGGTTTTTAATTTGTTTAATTTAATATTGATTGATTATTTATTTTATTATAAAATTGGAAAAGTTTTGTATAAGGTGATGATGGCATTTTATCTAGTTTTAGAGATTACTCTTCTCGATATTTTAACATCCAAATACCTGTGCGCATAATAAATTAAAGGATAAATATAGTTTGATATATATATATTTATATTTATCAAAATTTATCAACATGCTATTTGCAAATTAATAAGAAGCAGATGGGACTGCAGCTTGGCCTGATGCAAAAAATGAATCGCAGTAACAAATGTTGTAAGCGGCATTTTGTTGCAAATAAATTAATTAACTTTGAACTATCTAAGATTTCATTCTGGAAAATCTGTTCTCCTTGTAAATCTAGTGTTTCAATGATAATAGAAATTTAAATGGGTTTGGCTTATATGCTTTGATAAAAAGCTACCTATTACAAGTGGGTTAGGGTGACATTTAAGCTTTATTTATTTTTTTTACTTTATTGCTCATCAAATTGCCTTTAATATTTGTTGTAGACATTTTCTGCAAATTGTAAATGTACATACATATACTTCCTAATTATAATTCTTACCAAAAAGAATTGGTCATCAAACGTACAGCACCAAACCAGATTACTTTGACAGGTTCTGTGTGGGCATAGTTTTATAACAGTTAATAACATCTATTGTATTGTGTTGGTTCAAAGAAAGATGGAAATTTTAAAAATTGGCTGAAAAAACATAGAAAATCAACTACAGTTATAAATAATTAAAAGAAAGGAAAAAAATGAAATTTGTGTACCAAAAACAATTAGTATAACCAGTTTGGATGATGATTCAGGTTGAAATTTTCTTCTAACGAAGCCAACCTAACCATGTTCTAAATCGAGCCAATTCTTCAAAATTTAATTTGTTTAAGCGGTTTAAACTGATTAATGCTCACCCTAATTTTCTTAAACCTTTAAAGAGTAAGTTTTATTATCACTGAATTAAGAAGCCATACACATACATAAACACACAAGAAAGAGAGATTCCCAAATTCGTGGAGAAAAATAATACAAAAATATAAAAAAAAATTCAAATAATATTGCTTGCAGCTGGATAACTAGATAGCATTTGGTTCTCTCAAGAAAATTATAATAGTAATACAAATGTATTGTTCATAAATGAAGATATGAATTGTTCAATATTCTTGAATTAATAAAGGCAGTGGGGAAAGAAAAGGGAGTTGATAAAAGAGTAGAAAGCAAAATACATTTTTGTTGAAGTTAATCCTAATTCTAAAAGGATTTAAGTTAGTTATCTCTAGAAATTATAGTCATATTAGAATTCTATTATGAAACACTTTGTAAAGTCTTGTATACATCTTTTATTAAGTCTATTAATCAATTCAAAAAGATTTCATAACTTGGTTTAAGTCATAGTGTCAAAATCAAGTGTTTAAACGAACATGTATTTTTGAGTTTTTGCAAAATGATGAGTTTTCACAAACAGGAAATGATATTTCAAAATTTTCTTTTGTAACATGTTCATTTTCATGTTTATAAATACTTCCCAAAGTTTCATAATTTTTGAAATTTATTTGCTATTTTTAAAAATACTTCAAAAATCAAATTTTTATTTTTAAACATGCCCTATTCATGTTATCAATCGACTGAACAATGTTATCAGTCGACTGAAGAAAAGGCCTAGAAAGTGCATTTAGTTTCTGCTCAGTCGACCGAAGCAGTTCATCAGTCTACTGATGAGTTGATCAGTCGGCCGATGAAGGTTGAGTTGCCTGTAACGGTCAGCTTATTAGTTAACTAAACAGTACCATCAGTCGACTGATAGTACTGTAACTGCTAGTTTTCCAGCTTTGCTGATTTTCAGAATTTTATTTTTTTGCTTGGATTTTATTGGTTTTTTGGCTTTGTTTCATGAACCTATATATACCCCATGCCCTCTAACTTCTGATCAACCTAAGAAAGTTCTAAAACAAGTTTTACAAGAGTTTAAGGGTGTTTAAGAGTTTTTCAAGTTTGTTTTGTGTGAAGAAGTTTTCACAAAGAAGAGACTTACATTTTTGGTTTGAGGAATTCAACCTCATCCCGTCATCTACATCTCTTTGTGATTTTGGAAAAGTTTTCTAAACTCAATTATCTAGCTTGCTTATACTTAAATTGTCATATTTGTATTTTCTAGATTAATTCGAGTTTGATTTTATTTATACTCATTGATTACACATACTCACTTGAACTTAAGTATTTTCATACAGAGTATATTGGGGTTGTGAGATTGTATCTTTGAGTGTGAGCTTACTTGAGTTCTCATCTTATTAGAGAACATACATTTTATATTTGTGCCTATTTGTTGAGAACACGTTGTAATACACAAGGACATCAAGAGAAGTAGTTGGTGAGAGACGGGGTCAATTCCAAGAGGAGTGACATTGATAGTAAAGCCTAGGAAGAGGTGGTAAATCCAAGCACTTGAGGAAGTTAACACGGGCTAGACCAATACTTAGAGGGTGTATTGTGTGATTGCAATAGTATGAGTTGTAATCATTTATCGGTGAGCATTGAAAACCGATTGTGTAGCTTTTTATGTTGATAGTGGAGATTCTCCTCAAGGGTGAGGAGTGGAGACGTAGGTCGTGATTCGACCGAACTCCGTGATCATTTCTTTTGTGTTTTTGTTTTTTTCTTGGCGTATTTTTTGTGCTCATTGTTCATCACATTCCTATATGCCATTATTGCATGTTTATACCGCCTATTGTTTTATTGTATATCCTTGCACATATCTTATTGTATATCACTTTGCTAGGATATTAGTTAATAAGTTTTAAATTGGATTGAAATCGGATTAGATTAGAAAATACCCCATTCACCCCTCCACCCCCCTCCAGAGTAATTTTAGTCTAGTCACCTCTAATTCTTTGAAATTTTGCTGAAGCTTCAAAGCATCAAGTTGCTTCTAAAAATCGTCCAACTTCTGGTCTCGCTCTTTTTTGCGAGGATTGGATTCGACTCCTGATGATTCAAAATAAGCTTTTGGAGTTTCCTCTTCCTCACCCCCTATGTCAGAGTCCTCTTTGTTTGGACGGCTAGATCCCCTAGCTTCAGGCGAAGGTCGCCGATATCTCGATCCCGAGGCTTCATAGAGAACTTTCTTTTTTTTTTCTCCTTTTTCTTAAGGAGATTGTTCAACATTTCTCTCATGAGCTTGATAGTCTCCTAAACATTTCTCTCATGAGCTTGGTAGTCTCATGTTGTTGGAGAAGAGTAGCTTGCTGCTCTTCCAATCTTTTCTCCATGTCCTTTGCATTTCCAGCCATATGAGCATTCGCACGTACACTTCGATCAGTGCTAGATGCTTAGGAAGTGGAAATGGTTGAGTTGCCAGGCTCCTCTTCAGCATCATCAGAGATATCCGCTAAACGCCGGTAATCCAACGGAGTCACTGAGCCAGTACAAGTACGTGTATGTCGAAAGACACCCTCCTCTTCAATGAGCAACTCCCTCAGCCCTGGAGAGAACTGGGGATCAGAGGAGTCAGAAGAGTTTGTTGGACCTTTGCCCTTGCCCCTGCTAACCATATTGACTGTAACTCTATTAGGTTCATTCTTTGTGTTTGTCTCCTAGGATGAAAGCATTTTCTTCTGGATGACAGGGATTCCAGTAGTTTTGACAACAGCTCAAAGATAGAGGACCTTGGTGGTGAGGCCCCACATTGACATTTGGCTAGCACTGAGGAGATGAGCTCCTCACAACTACAACGAGATTTCATCCGGGTCATACTGCGCTTACGAACCAGGTAATCTCACAGATCAGTAACAGGACCAACTCCTGCTAACTCAGAGAATCCGCGTGCACAAGAATCTCTAAGTGTTAGAGATTGACGAGCCTTAGTGGCTGGACAAGCCTCATGTTTGATGCGATGTTTGTCATCCGGGCAAACTTGGTTCGAGGGACGAACTGGTCGTCTAAGTCGAATCTCGACTTGGCCACTTGGACAGGGTCTAGTAATGGTGCTAGCTTCGTGCTAGAGGTGAAATTCGTTATTCTGTCGCACCCCAATTTTGTCTGCCTCGTCAGTGGGATGAACTTGGTGTTTTAGACGAGCCTTGTACGAACGCGATGGTGAGTCGTGTTGTGGACGGGGTTCATCATTTTGACAAACCTCAGTTAGACGAGCCTTGGACCTCCCGTAAGTTCTAGCAACGTCATTTCTGGGCTGATAGTAGAAGCCATCTAGCGAGGCTAAGGCGTAGGCTTCACAACAGGCCTAATTTTGGCGTTGTTGAGTCTAGCCCTCTTTGACAGTGGATGAGCAGCGGGCTCCACATCAATTGGAGTTTGCTTGGGTTGCTTGATGACCCATTGCTTAGCCTGGCAGCTGATTTTCAGAGCTTCCTCATTCAGAGGCGAAGATCTCTCCTCGAGACAAACTCGAGTTGAGTTATCAAAAATCGAATTGGCTATAGCCTCGTAAGAGACTTTGCGGCACTTGTGTGCTTTGGTGGGACTCAGAGTACGAGAGGAGAGGAGGTCCTCGTACTTGGACTGGTCGAACTTGATGATGAGAGTCTTGACATTGGTTCCCACAGCGATCTTGTCCAACTGCCCCACGATCATTTCATCAGAGAAAATGAGCTCTCCCACTATGGTTGTCATCTTCTGTCGGGTCCCGAAAAAGACGAAACGATTGATCCTCTTAACTATTTTAGTTGTGAGACGAGATTCTATCGCCTGGTAAAAATCTTTTTATAATCTCTCTTTCTCAAGTACAGAAGAAGAGAAGATTGATTTGACTTCTCCTTTTTTTAATGTGAGTTCTGTGTGACGATGAAATGCCTTGCTCGATACTAGCGTCGAGCTTACTTCTCGTTGACGATCGGAGCAAGATCGCTTCAATTCGAGGAGAAAGTTAGCCTCTGTTGAGTGCTTGAGCCGCCGTGTGTGGTTGCTGTGATGCTTGAGTGCATCTAGGTGCTCTCTAAACGCTCTCTAAGTGCGTTCCTTCCCGTGTGCCCCCTGGCCTTTTCCTAGCTGCTCATGACTATTTATAGGCGTTTAGCATGTAACTGACACGCTGATCATGGGATTAGGAGCGTAACTGACTCCTAAGATTTAGCCCACGTGGGCTGACTGGGTCTTTATGGTCATTAGCCTTTTGGTGTCGAGCTTCACTTGATGAGATGAGCCTCGCTGGGTGGCGAGGTTCGTCTGATGAGATAGGCCTCAATGCGTGGTGAGATTCTTCTGACGAGATGAGTCTTGCTGCGTGGCGAGCCTCTTCCTTGAATGAATTTCATCTTCTAAAGGAGCTTCATCTCCTGAAGGAGCTTCTTCTTCAACGACGAGCTTCGTTTTCTGAAGGAGCTTCACCTTCAATGACGAACTTCGTTTCTGGGGAAAACTTTATTTTCAATGAGAAGCTTCATCTTCTGAGAGGTGAGGTGCTGCTTGGCGAGGTTCGTCTTTGATGACCTTCGTCTGACGAACTTCGTCTTTTGAATGGGCTTCAGTGATGAGTTTCGAACCTCGTTTCCAATGACGAGCTTCATCTTTTGAGTTATGAGGTGTTAATTACGAGTCTCACCTTGACTGAGACGAGCTTCATCAACTGAGACAAGGCTCGTTATTTTGATGACCCTCATTATACTTGTAGTGAGCTTCGACCCTCCTTTGTCTCTTGACATTTTTTAGTGCCTACACCTTCTCTATTGATCAACCCTCATTTTTCCTTTGTACTTAAATTGTATAACATTCATTACGAGGAGGATTCACCTGGGTCCTCTGCCTGCCTTAAACACCCAATCAAAAAATAATATACTAAGCCTTGTAGTTAGTTAATAATGAGATCATGTCATTATAAGTAAATTAAGTAAATATTAAAAATTCTTAAGAATGTACTACGTTCCCCTAGCTTCCATCGCGAACTTGTTAGTTGCTTATTTTTGGCCCCAAGAGATTTTTAAAATTAATCTTGAGAATTGCTCGGATTAAAAAGGTTATGTTAGAGGGTCTGTACGGTCTATTTTATAATTTAAGATTTTCAACATATTTTGTCTCTGATGCATATCAATTATGAGTAATAGTAAAATTTTGATTAATCCAAGTATATCCTAATATATTTTGGACTCTTGTGTTGTCTTTTGCTCTTCATTATATATTAACCTGATATCATAATTGATGCAGACGATGAAGACACTACTATAGAATTGCCTAGAAAAAAAGATAAAGGTAGAGAAGGAATGATCTCGGCTCAATTAAATATAAAAAAAGAAGGAATAGAGGATAATATTTATTGAATATTTTATAGTAAAACTTAATTTTTTGAGTAAAATTAGGAATCTTTAGAAGGGATTTTTATGTAAAATTTTTAATATGTTTATGTGAATAATTTTGTCATATAAAATTATACTAGAATCACTGTTAATCTTTAGTATTTATTTTTTGTTATAAGTCTATTAATAATTAAGATGTCTTACAGTCTTGTGAAAAGTATGTGCTCTATGCTGAGCTTATACAAACCATCTTAATATTAAGCATTTAGTTTGTTAGGGTGTTCCTATTTTATCAAAGTGTAATTTATTGCCAAGTAATGGACGTGTGTCTTTCTGCATACAATGCCCCAACCAACTTGGCGGCCCAGGCCCAGTTAGGGTCCTGACTTAGCCGACTCGTCGAGTCGATATTCCTTTGTGTCGACTCGAAAGGTGGTACTACTCTACCCTTTTGTTGAAAACGACTCGCTACGAGTCCAATCGCTACGAGCCCACTCGACCATTTGTTGTCGCCTCGCGAGGATGACTCGAAAGTTGTTACTTCTCGACGAAGTTAAAGGACAACTTCTGCCTCGAACCTCTCTCACTGACAACGTGTCAGTATCGTATTTAATGCACGACAGACGCATCATGCCTCTAGCCTCGATAGTCTTCATGACTCATCGGACCACGTGGAATACTGCCCCTGCCATCACTCACTTCTCGTTTAATGATGAAGTGATCTTTCCCCCAATCATCAGCCGACACCTGTAAAGCAGGTGCTGATGCAGCCGCCAACCCACACTTTGCCACCGCCTCTCAGTGCTCGACCGAAGTGATCAATCTACCCTTACAACTTTGGCATAAATAAATATACTATTTCAACTTAGGCTGGATCTGATCTTTTTCTAGATCTAATCTGATATTCAATTTTCTCTGTAAATTATACTGCATACACACAAGAACTCTCACAGTTCTTATTTATCCCACTCAAGTTTGTCAGCTAACTTGATCGTCAAAGGTACAACGAGGGAACCAAAGCCCTTCATCTCACGAATTTCTACACGTGCAGATTTTTCAGATACCCAACTCAAGAACTAGATATAAAGTCGGGGAAGAAAGCGGCCCCTCATCAATCCTCAACAAACTCATCCTGACACGGATACATATTGACTGTGTGATCACTAGTACATCAACATGGTTATATTTTTATTAACACATCAGCAATATATTATTATATTTGTTTTAAACTTAACACTATATTTAATGACTAAGATAAACAAATTGGAGATCAATGATTTCATCTGATAAACAAATATGTTACATGAAGTATATTGATCCTAGTTTTATGCACAAATCAATTTCATAATTTTTTAAAAAATATTTAAATAAAATTTATGGCAAATGTAATAAACCATGTTTATAGCTTTTAACTCATGAATCTGACATATTTTATAGTAAGAAAATAAACAAAAAAAATAAACAATTTTGATATTTAACCACGTGTATTGCACGTGCACAAGAACTAGTAAGCAAAAATAGAGAAGTTCTAATAACCTAAGCAATATGGGACTAAAACGAAACAAGAAAAGAGAGTCTAACAATTATACTTAACAAGAATTAGGATAATTGAACATTCTCCGATTACCACATAATTGAAAAAAATCCGGATCGGATCGAATAACATAAATTCAATAGAAGCGTATCTTTAGTACTCTCACATTTGTTGCACAGAGATTTAGATTATTCATTGAATCCTAATGCAATACAACTAGAAAGATAATTGTTAGATATACTCCCTTATTGCGAGTTGCCAAAACAAGCCAACATCTTGCAGTATATTACCCCCCCTGTAGTCCCTGTACCCACATCACAAATATTGATCTTACAAAAAGTTAAGTGACAATGGCCAACAAGAGTGCTCTAGTTGCAATCCTTCTTGTGGTGTTCTTCGTGATGGCATCAAGTAAGTTTTCTCTTCCATTTCTCGATTTATTTAATAATATTATAGCCAGAGGTGTGGCCAGTAAGGGCTTGTCCTAGGTAGCTGCCCAGGGCAAGAATTGCATATTGTGTGGATGAGTCATTCAAAGGTAAACACTTGTGACGACGGTTATTAACCTCTTATGAGCAACTGAGCTAAGTTGCTTAAGCAAAATGAAAAGAAATTAATTAGTATTTCAGAACCAGCACTGTACATTATAAAAGAACTTGATTCGGCTCGTGTTGACTCTTCCTGTTTCGACTGCAAGTACGGAAAGAACATTTTCGGCAATGAAACTCATAAAAACATCACTGCGCAACAAGATGGGAGATGAATTGCTTGCTAATAACATGCTACTTTATATTAAAAAAGAAATTACTTCCAGCCTCGACACAGAAGAAATGGTAGAGGAGTTTGATTCACGACATATTCGTAGACCACCTTTATTTTTCGCCCAAGGCAAAAAAAAAAAAAAAAATCTTGGCTATACCACTGATTATAGCTACACTTTTAGCTGGTGTATAATTGACATGTCATACACTCAAGTGACTAGCTGTGATCAGTTATTTTACTAATCTAGATTTTAGTTGCTATATCACATCAGCAATTACACTAGTAAAGATCGAGTAATTAACATATAACTTGATCAGCTTAATGCTAAAACTACAATCTTAAAAGTTCTGTTTTGTTTGATTTTTTTTTCATGAAAATGGTACTTTTATATATGTGCAGGCATTGCAATTTGTGCAGCAGCTCCTTCTGTCTCTGGAGTAAGATGCTCAACTGATAGCCAGTGCAAGCCTCTTTGCAAGGGATGCCCCTTTGCTAATTGTATTGGTCACCAATGTTTTTGTACGTGTAAAGCTTGAGAGCTCAACGGCGTAACTAGAAATAACCTCGAGTTGAAACTAATGGAATCAAGTTGTTGAGTTGTTTGGTTTTTACATATTGAGACAATTACTTCATTTGGTTGGTGTTTTATCTTTATTTTGGGAAATAAAAATATGTTGCAAAATAATTTACTTGCCGATTGTTAGGAAATTATTTAAGATTTTGTTACTTTGCTCGGCCTACAATTGTGGTAATGTAGGCGGTATAGGTGTTGAAGTTTATTTTAGAAAATGATGACGTAATAATTAATGAAAAAAAGAGAACATAGTTTAAAGAGACTCCAAGTTGTATCCTTTTTTTTTTTCTAAAACGCTCAAGTTTTCTATTTTTAACGTAGGAGCTACTATATTTTACTCCTATCTTCTAATAAGCCATTAGCTTTCTTTTCTCGACAATGAAACATACGACTAAGTTTTATTTCTCTATTATAAGAAGCCCCTAAATTTTCTTGTTAACTTTGAGATTTTTTTTTTGGTAAAAAAACAAAGGTGGAGGCTTCTTAGAAATGAGGGGTAAAATTCAAAGGCCTAGGAGTCTGGGGAAAAAATTGAGCACTTCTTAGAAGGGATGGGTAAAAAAAAAGCAATCCTGCTATTTGGCTCGCGGTCCGACCGCGAGCCAAATTTTTTTTTCCGAAAAACAAGTTAAGGATTTCCTTGTCATAATTATTAGAGAGGATGGGTAAAAGTAAAACTTACGGACGAGCTATGTTCCCATGAAAAATAAATTGATTTGCGTTGAATGGAGGTACCACATAAGTTATTAAACTAGAAGAGAAGTGTCCCAGAAAAAAAATTGATTTACGCCTAAAAATATAGTTAATTACAATGAAAGTGGAGATGCAGGGGATCGAACCCTGTACCTCTCGCATGCAAAGCGAGCGCTCTACCATTTGAGCTACATCCCCGTGTTGATCATTTGACTAATCCTTTTCTATAAATTTAATTAAGTAAATTGTAATTTAGAATGGAATATTAATTACCCTTTTTGGGCCATTTCCACGGTGCAGACCAAGTGTTATGTTGAAAGAGCTATGTGAATACATAGCTAATTGGCACAATGCTTTTATATTCAAACCGCCATTTTGAGAGACTGTGGACTTCAATCACACAATTGCTGATAGAATTTCTTTAAATCAAGTATTAATTTGCAGCATATCTCAAGTTTAACTTGGTTATAAAAATCCATAAACAAATGCGAAGAAAAACATACTTTCATATAAACAAAAGGGAGAGGAAATGTGAGGGTCGGATTTCTTTATGTTGGGAGTCTTGAATTGTACATCATGCTATGAAATTGCGTTTCTATGATAAAATGTCTCGAGAATGTAGTAAGCTCTATGCATAAAACTAAACCCACATCTCGTTCCACCGCAAGTTCACCATCAAACCACAGCTCTTTCTCTAACTCTTACATGCAGTCCTCCCTTCATCCTCATCGTCAAGGACAGCAGAGGCTCCGGAATCCTGTCTTTCTCCACGGGCTCGATCTCAAACCTCTCGACCACCGCCGCCACGATCGACTTCATCTGAATGTACGCCATCTCCTTCCCCAAGCACATCCTCGGTCCGGCGTGAAACACCGGGAAGCGGAACGGGCTTTCGGGCCTAAAAACTCCGTTCTCCAGCCATCTCTCCGGCTTATACTCCATACAGTCCCTCCCCCATATGCTCTCCATTCTCCCCATTGCATATGCACTGTACGTCACGAACCACTTTTTCCCCACAAAAGTCCCATCGGGCATGATATCCCCGTCGCGGCACGATTGCGTGTCGATCGCCACCGGAGGGTAAAGGCGTAAGGACTCGGTGATCGCGGCGTGGACGTAGTTCATCTCCCTCAGCTCGTCGAAGCTGAATGTTCCGTCCGGGTTTTGGTTCGTCGAGCGGATCGATTTGATTTCACCGAGGACTTTGTTCTCAACATCCGGCCGTGATGATAGTATCCAGAAGAACCATGTCAACGCTGAGGATGTTGTCTCTCGCCCGGCGAGGATGAAACTTATCACGTTGTCTCGGAGGAGCTCCTCCGTGGTGTCTTTGTTCGAGGCGAATCGAGATAACAGGTCTTCTTCTATCTCTTCCTCTTGATTCTCTTCGAGCTTCGCCTTCCTCGTCTTTATGATGTTCATTGCAAAGTCTTGGACTATCTTGATCGATTCTTTCAGCCTCTTCTCCGAACCGATGTTGATGAGTTTCTTCATCTTCCAAGTGAAGCCGAACACGCCCATAAACCTTGCCGTGATGAGGTTCTGTGCTTCGCTGAAGACTCTCATGAACTCCAACCCCTCAGCCGCCACCTCTGTTGACAGACACCCTGGGTCCACGCCGAAGGCGAGCCTGCAGACGTTATCAAATCCGAACCGCTCAAGGACGCCCTGCAACTCCAACGTCTCCTTCGCCTCCGCATACTTGTACATCAACGGAAGCAATCTGTCGACGATCTCTAGTCGCACCGTGTGCATGACGAAGTTGCGGAGGGACCGCTTGTTGAACTCGAAACTCGCGGTTTTCCGCTGGTGTTTCCAGTGATCGCCTTCCGAGTTGAAGATGCCGTTGCCAAGGAAGTCGCGGAGGAGGGTGATGGAGCGGTCGCCTCTCGGGTAGTTGCCGAAGTTGGTCTTGAGCATGTGTTCGACATTGCGGGGGTCGGAGGTGATGACGCCGTGGGCCTTTGTCGGGCTTTTTATGGTGATGGTGTGGGTTGGGCCGGCGATGAGTATTTCAGCTGTCCATTCGAGGAACCGGTGCCGGTTTCGGATGAAGTGAGGGAGTGTTCCTAGGAGGGGGTAAGGCTTGAGGCCATTGTTTTGAGATGGATTTTTTTGGTGGTGGTGGTAGTAGAAGAAGAAGAGAAAGAGAAGAGGGAAAAGGGAGGGGAAGAAGAGTGAATTGAGAGAGAAGAGGAGATCCATGGATTTTGAGAGGTGGGTTTTTGCTTGCGTGAGGTTTAGATGGAGGTAGAAGAAGTGAAAGTATTGAAGGAAACGCACTTGCATATAAACAAAAGGGAGAAGAGGCGACTTTGAGTTCTCTATATTTGAAGCTTGGTGCCCACGAAATTTGCGTGGAGGACAAGGAGGTTGTTTTCTTATCCGGTGCTATGTTTGTCTGATTATATTCAGCGGTATACCAAATGTAAGGGATTATTTTTTGCCTAAAAAATTGACAATATATAAATGGCAGGTTCGACCGCGACGGGTAATGTTTAAAAATTAAAATTAAAATTATTATTATTTGATTCAGAGCATCAAGTAATGGGTAACAATGTTAATCAAGAACATCCAAGCTAAAAAAAAAAAAGACCCCCTAACAACTTGTTTGGAAGCCTCTCCCTATCAGACTGTAGCACACTTTGCAAAAAAAAAAAAAGAGGAGGGTCCCCAAGCCATAGCACATAGTCATCAAGATCCTTAGCTCGCCAAGCTAATACATGAGCTGCTTCGTTCCCCGTCCGTTTGACGAAGTACCTGAAAATCTCATTCCTCTAGTTGTGAACAAGAAAGCCGAATACCATCCACAATACGCCCTCTAAAGACAAGTGCTACTTCAAACCGTTCAAAATATCTCTAATTATTGCCCAACATCTCCTTCAAAAACTACTTTCCAGACTCCAGTATCCCGAGCAAACTTCAGAGCTTCCCACGCCGCTCGGATTTCGGCATGCTCAGCGTTATCTCGTATCCGAATTACTTCAGACATGGCCGCATAAAACACCCTTGCATGTTTCCTCACAATTAGACAGGCTCCATCGCCCCTTTCCTAAATATTGTACAGCTCCATCAAAATTCATTTTCCAGATGCCTATGCAAGGAGCGCGCCGCACCTCTAGTACCGCACTAGCAAGCACACCCATATGTGTTTCCTTCGAATTCAAAAAAAATCACTCTAGATTAATTTCCCATATGTTGAAGTAAAATGTAACAACATGGAAGTTTCGTATCTGCATAGCGAACCCTGAGATCAGTACGTGATTAAAATAGATGTTAGACATGTGCTTGAAGAAAATATACATATCCAGTGACAACCAAAAAAATGGATTAATTACATTTTGGTATCCTAGATATGATGTAATGACACGAGTGATCCTGAAGTCGGTGTATCTAGATGAGTGACCTTGAGATTGCTACTCGTAATTACATAGGTGACCCCGAAGCCCAGTTGATAAGCTACTCCCAAGATTTTACCCATGTAATTATAATTAGCAATCTTAAAATCACTCGTGTAATTACCAGAATAGCTCAAGATACCGGAATGTAGTTTATCCAAAAAGTAAAAAGGGTGTCATGTCAATAATTTCTAATAAGTGAAATAACTGTTCCAGTACAAAAAACAGAGCTGCAAAGCATATTGTAAAATGTAGTTTCACTTTGCATCAAAACAAATAACCGCTTAAAAATTACATGGCAGTGCGAATTGCATCAAACTACATAACCTCATTAAAATAGATTGACATGTAACTGAATATATATAT
>BQKN01061706.1:103153-132095 GCA_022839385.1 Asparagus kiusianus | reverse complement strand
TGCTGATGTTATCCACTACAAAGATATATGTTGATTTTCGCCTTTAGAGCAAAACAGCTAATCCTTCAAGACTCTGTACACTTTAATACATCAACACCTTCCAAAACAAAATTTCTTGTAAAAGTAAGAGAAAGAGTCTTCAGTAAATTTCCTTTAAGTTGAATATTCCCTTAAGTTGAATATTGAATGTACACATATATTTATACAAGTAAAGGAGGGTGAGATATATTCTCACAACCAATGTGGGACTAAAACCCACTACAATGCACTATCATCAACAACCCCCCTCAATTTCATGTCGGATCAAACAAAGTGAGTTTGCGTACAAGAAACTAGAACCGATGAACATATAAGGCATTTGTGAAGAAATCTGCAAGCTCGTCAGCGGATGAAACATGAGGAAGTAGAATTGTCTTATTCTTAATTCTTGTTGACGGACAAAATGAGCGTCGATCTCAATATGTTTGGTCCTTTCATGAAATACTGGATTATTAGCAATCTGGATGGCACTCTTATTATCACAGTAGAGAGGAGTAGGAGTCGTAACAGAAATACCGAAATCACTGAGAAGGCGACAAAGATGAATAATCTCTTTAGCTGTTTTGGACATTGCACGATACTCTGTCTCGGTATTGGAAAGAGCAATAACATCTTGTTTCTTACTCCGCTAGGAAATATGAGAATCATCAAGAAATATACAATAACATGTGGTAGACTTTCTGATAGTGGAATCACCAGCCCAATCAACATCAGAATATGCACAAAACTCTAACTTAGATGTAACAAGAAATAAAAGAGAGCGAGTGCTAGTACCCCGGCGATACCGAAGAATCTGTAATAAGGCAGCATAGTGTACAGAATGTAGGGCACTAACAAATTGACTGACAATGCCAACAACATAGAGATATCTGGTCGAGAGATGCACAGATAAACCAACTAGCCAACAAAATGTTGATATCGGATAGAATCAGATAGAGGTTCACCATCAGTAGAGCGAAGTTTGACATTCTGTTGGAGTGAAGTATCGACAGTTGCATCGTCAATTAGTTCAGCTCGATCTAGAATATCCGAGAGATACTTCTGTTGAGACAGTAGTACATCCCGCGGGCCTTGAGAAATTTTTAGACCAAGAAAATACCGAAGAGATCCAAGATTCTTCATATGAAACTGTTATTACAACTGAGATTTTGTGTACTGTATATCAGCCACATCATCACCTGTAATGATCATATCATCTACATATATGAGTAATAAAACTGTCACGCGATGTAGTGCGAACAAACAGAGAAGCATCTTGATTACTTTCCATAAAACCCACCTTGAGCACGACTTCGTAAAAACACTCAAACCAAGCGTGGGGTGCCTGCTTGAGACCATAAACAGCACGGCGAATGAGACATACATGTCCCGGAGGAATATTGGACTTTGGAGGCGATTGCATATATACTGTCTCAGATAAAGAGCTATGAAAAAAATATTTTTAACATCCATCTGGTATAAGGGCCAACGATGAGCAGCAGCGACCGCAAGGAGAATACGAACAGTGGGCGTTTGAGCAACAGGAGCAAAGGTCTCCTCATAATCAATACATTATTGCTAAGTCAAACATCGAACCACTAAACGAGCTTTCTGACGTTCAATGGTGCCATCAGGATGAAACTTGACCTTATAAACCCATTTACTGCCAACAAGAGAGATCACACGAGGACAGGGAACAACATCCCAGGTATGAGTTTGCTGAAAGGATTGTAATTCCTCAGTCATAGCCTATCACCACTCTGAAATTTGAACCGCCTCTTGAAAGGACTTTGGCTCAACGATAGTATGAATGGCAGCAAAAAAGTTATGAAAGATAGGTGAATAAAAAGTAACGCATACCGAACAGGCATGACATGTGGACGTTTGCCTCGACGAAGAGCAAAAAGAACCTCAAGCGGGAGAGAAGCTGGCGCAAGTGCGTGGAGGTCAACAATATGTTCTGAAGTGAGAGTTGTGTCCACTGGATAAGGATCAAATGGTGTAAGAGAAGGCTCGGGTGAGGAAGAGTCAACAGAAGGAGATGGAGAGATGTCAGGAAGATCTCGAAAGGAAAAGTGAGGTGAAGAAGTGGGTGATGCAGCTGACGAGGAAGCATAATCAATAGAGTGGAAGAAATTAAAGTTATCAGAAACAGAATAATATGGAGAATCCTCTTCGAACTGAACGTGATGAGATATATGAACTCGACGAGTTGTGGGATCATAACAACGATAATCTCGATGTTCCGAACTAATTCCTAAATAGACACAAGAAACAGCTCTGCGAGATAATTTATCACGTTGGTGAGATGACAGAAGAACAAAACAACGATAACCAAAAACGCGGACCAGATCATAACGGGGAGGATGAGTATAAACACGACTATAAGGAATAGCACCGGAAAGAGAGCTAGATGGAGTGGTATTAATGACATGAGTACCAGTGAGAATGGCCTTAGCCCAGAAATAACGAGAAACAGAGTAAGAAATGAGCATGGATCAAGCGATATCGAGGATATGACGATGTTTGCGTTCAGCAATATCATTTTGCTCATAAGTGTAGGGACATGACTGTTGAAAGATAGTTCCATGAGAGGACATGATAGAGCGCATAGTATAGGATAAGTACTCTTTGACACAGACAGAACGAAAAACTTTAATACGAGATTGCCATTGAGTGAAGATCATAACAGTGAAGTCTTGATAAGCAGTAAGTACGTCAAAGCGATTCTTAAGTAGGTAAACTCATGTAAAACGAAAAAAATCGTTGATAAAACTAACATAATATAAGTAGCCAAATGAAGAAGACAGAGGAGCTGACCCCCAAATATCAGAATGCACTAAATCAAATAAGGAAGTGGATACAAATATACTCATTTTAAATGGTAAAACAATGAATTTAGCCAATTTGCAACCAGTACATGACTCAATATTAAAACTAGATGATACAGGACCAAGTACTGCGGACCGAATAAGACTCTCCAGCCTTTTATTAGACACATGACCAAGTCGTCTATGCCACAATTTGACAGAAAGTAAGAGCAACAAGAGAACATGAACGTATGAACTCTGGAAGGTGAAGATATTCTAGAAAATACAGCTTGTGCCTCCTACGACCCGCCCCAACCGTCTTATCTGTCTGTGGATCTTGCACAAGATAAGTATCAGAAGAAAATGAGACAAACAGACCAGTCATACATAAAGAGGTAATAGAAATTAAATTCAAGCACAGTTAAGAAGCCACATAGACGGGACCAAGTGTTAGACGACCAGATAGATCATTTTGTGGGGTTGTCCAACAGCTGTGTAGATAGGGAAAAGAAGATGAAGTGAAGATAGAGAATAAAAATAAGGCATTAGAAATCATATGAAAGGAACAACCAGAGTCCAAAATCCAGAGATCATTCATACCAGAGACCGAGGGATTAGCTGAAGAACCAGAAAAATGCATACCATAGTTGTGCGACGAATGTAGAGGTGATATGCTGAAAAGCATTAAGTTGATGGCAAAGACTTTCAATAGCTTGAATAGTAGTCTGAAGTAGTAAAAGGTATAGCATTGGCCAGCAATCCTGGTGTACGAGAGGGTTAGACTGAGGGGGTCGCCGATCACGACCACTACCTGAGGA
Source organism: Asparagus kiusianus (assembly GCA_022839385.1). Taxonomy (NCBI): domain Eukaryota; kingdom Viridiplantae; phylum Streptophyta; class Magnoliopsida; order Asparagales; family Asparagaceae; genus Asparagus; species Asparagus kiusianus. Next base: position 128,449 of record BQKN01061706.1, on the reverse strand, counting down.
ACGTAACTCAGGATGAAGCTTGAAGCATGTCTTAATGTGGTGTCCTTCCTTCTGGCAATATTTATAAGAGAGGTTAGATCGAGCTTGTGGAGAGGAAGCCTATGGAGAAGTATGATTCATAACAGGAGCAGTGACATGTACAGACAGAACAGTCTCGAGCGAAGAGGTAGGAGTGTCTATTGACAAATTGAGTCGTGTTGTCTGTTATCGGGTCTCATAAGCAGTGAGAGCTTCCATAACTGAGGCCAAAGTCGAAAATTAAGGCTGATAAAGTAGTTGATCAGCCATAGTTGAATATTCGGAAAGGGACTGAAACAGTTGATGAACCTCACGGCATTCATACTAGGCTAATCAGTCTTCATATGTGGAATTACGTCCAGGAAGCGTGGAGCGTAATTCTTTACAAAAAGCTTGTATTTGTCCAAAATGAGACTGCGTAGAGGAACTACATTTGCGTTGTAGAGCAATGTGTTGCAGAAGATATGCCTCCCGTGCACCACTCAGGGAAACGCTCAGTGAGGCGAGTCCACATGGCCCGAGCAGAGGGAAGCGAACCAATCTCGACAGTGAGACCAAAGTCAACACAACGAGTGAGATAATTCATGACACGAAATTCCTGTAACTGTCAGTCTGAACTCTCCTTGATATAGAGAACACGAGCGGTCTGAAGGTCGATATCACCACTGCCAAATGCAATAGTACTGGATGAAGCAACAGTGCTGATGGACAGTGAAACTGATCCCGTACATGTGAGATGATCAAGCAAACTAGCGTTATACAAGACATTGGTGATAATGGTGGACCACCCTGTCCAGTCACTTTAATCATTAAGAGGCAAAGGTGGTTTAAGAATCTTCTCTGAAGGAGCCATAACAGCAATGTTAAGACGTTGAGATCTACAACGGAACAACGCAGATGTTGAGACGTTAAGACGTCGAGATGGATTAAAACGACGATATCGTTACTGACTGCGAAACGACAATGTCGTTCGTTTGAGGCCGAGAGACAGCTTGAAACGCATGTCATTAATTTGAGACCGAGAGACGGTCTTGAAAAACGGCTATGCCGTAAATTTGAGATCAAGAGATGGTCTTGAAACAACAATGCCGTTAAAATAGAACCCGAAGGTTTAAAATAGAACCCGAATGTTGGAATGAAACCCGAAGGTTTAAAATATAACCCCAAAAATTAAAATGGAACCCGAAGGTTAAACGAGAACGCGAAATGCGTTAAGAGACCGCAAAACGACAAGGCCAAAAATCTGGCAAAGGAACGCAACAAAACGTTAAACGGCTACAAAACAGCAATGCCAAGATTTAGCAAAAGAACGCAGAAGCGTTAAAAAATTTTATTGGAAGGGAAATAATAACCCTGATACCATGTTAAAGTAAGAGAGAGAGAGTCTTTGGTAAATTTCCCTTAAGTTGAATATTGAGTGTACACATATATTTATACAAGTAGAGGAGCGTGAGGTGTGTTCACACAACGACTAAAACCCACTACAATACACTATTATCAACATTTCTTTTATACAGATTTTGAACATAACCAACATTGTATCTCGTCTCACCTATGCAAAGATTTACGAAGAGTTTAGACAAGTACTAGCATCATCTAGTCCCATAATCTGTATATGACCAGAATTGAAACAACAAGCACTAGAAGGTTGATGGATTACCATGGGATGAAGTACCTGTATTTTACATACTGAAAGATCCACAGGTGTCAAAATTTCTGCACAAGCAAATAGGCGCAGAATGTTGATCTTTCAAGTGAGACAATCAATACCATCTTGATGAAGGAGCTGAAGACAGCAGGCAATAATACATTCTTTCCATGCGCGAAATAACAGCAAGCTTGTCCTCTTTACTCAGTTCTGGCCTACCAAGGTTGGCTATATCTTGTCTCAAGCTGCCAAGAATCACCATTAAACAGTTGCATAGTTTAAAATTGCCGAAATTTCTAAAATTGAAGAGAGGAACTTTTGAAAGCTCCTACTGACCTTAGCCACTCTCCAGTTTCCTTCGCGTGCCTTTCCACTGCCTTGTAAAGGCGATCAAGGCTATATAGCACCAATCCAAACATGCACTGAGCATCTTCAACCTGTAATAAGAGATCTTGTTAGCAAAGCAAATAAAACACTTGATGATACAAGAAACATTTTTAGTGACCCAGAAAAAACTGTTGCCTTTAGCAAAATCCCAAGGGATGTTCATCTAGACATGCACTTACTACTCACTGGATCAACTTGAAAGTTGTTATTAGGTGTGTGCTGGGTGGGTTTCTAGTGGTGTTTTATCGGTGGATATTTTTATTAGAAATCAGCCAAAAGGGCTCTTCATAGAAGTCATACCACAATTTTGCAGATTGATGCTCGAGAATCCACATACTAATATAAGCACTCAAGTGATGCTTTAACAAATACTTAAATGTGGGAACAGAAAAATCACCTGAACATAATGTTACTTAGGTCAAGAGGTTTCAATTTGCAGTTAGAGAAATTAAGAACACATGAGCACGCGTGACATAGGTCTTCCTGTAGATTAGAGTTGCCACTGGATAGCTTCAGTTCTGGTACAACTACTACTAGACCTGAACCTGGATATGGACACCATATAGGTAATAGATTTAAATTTGGATGAGATCTTAGCGTTCTGCTCAAGTCTGATAAGTCCACACTCTATCAAGTCATCTTGACTATGGTTAATATCTTGAATAGGCTAAGAGGATTGGATCCATAACCATCCATTAGATCCTGGCTGACTCTGAGTTTTGTACCAAGTTGCCTTGAGTTCCCAACTCCACACTACATATATAAGAGTAGTGTCTGGGCTTTGCAGTTCTCCATTACAACCATCTAATTTTGTTTATATGAGCAACAAAATAAGTTGCAGTGTCCGAATGATCCTAGGCAGCAGAAAAGGTATATATGCATTACAATGTTTCTTCCAAAGGGCTAACTTTTCGCAAAGTTACACCATAAATCTTTTTCTTCCCACTGAGCCTAAAACCTTAAATCTCTAAAGGCTTTCCACAATATTTCTAAATGGAGGTTATTATTTTACCTACACTTTTCAACTAACACACTATCATCAACATTTAGAATGCACCATGACAATTCGTCCAAAATATGCCTAATAACTTCATAACTAACTTCATTCATAACTTTACCTTTCCTTGATCCGTACTAGCATGGAATTGCATTACCCGTTTCTCAACTTCAACAATGAGAAGCCTCCTCTGAATGCGAGCAGCCCTTCCCCTACCTTCTGCACCTTTGTCCTAATTACATCAATATCAAGTTAATATATTGAATTTACAAAATGAAGAAGCTTAAGGAATAAAACAAAAACATGATTGTGCACTTTAGTTGATTGATGAAGAATCTACAAAAATACTTGAAATGCTAGATTACCAACTGATGTTATTGCAGGACTCTTGTTAAGAAGAATAAATCAAACTCTTATTAAGAATGAACATGAAAGATTACCTCAGGAAGAGAAAACGAACTCTAGGCACTATATGAAAATGATAACAGTTTAGGTGCAAACCCTTCTTGACTTCAAATGTTATGGTTCCGATACAAGCTGACTGCAGTTTAGAACTAATTTGTCAATTTGTGAAAAACTAGTGTATTGGGAGGGAGTTGAGTAATTGGCAGGCTACAGAAGACTGATTTGATATCTCCCTTCCTGATGAAATTTGGAGACGGATGTAAAGTATGGTGGCAATCAGTAATCACTCCTGCTGGAAGATCACAATATTCCTCAATTGGTGCGGCACAGTTATACTACCAATAAAGTCCACAAGATCTTTTCTTCTCTACTGGATGCTCTATTAGAGCATTCTATATTCACTTATCAGATTTCCAGTGAGAAACAAAATAGAGTTTAAAATTATATTTTCTAACTAAGAATTAGTATTACTATATAAAATCATTGACAAACCTTTTTAAAAAATTCAACAATCATTCATCTACATGATTTGAAATTTATGGCCCACATTGTTGTTGAAATTAGTGCAAAACCATTTACTTCTCATGAGAGTTATTATCCAGATGGAAAGCCGCTGCAAGATAGAATTAACACAGGCCACTCACCTTCTGAGCCCATGCCTGTACCAACATGAGCAGAAGTATGGAAAGGAAAAAGGCTGGTAAGGCAGCAAGAATGGCGAAGTTGATTTCATTTGCCTTGAGAATTTGATCCAGTTCAAGCATTGCCCTAGTCAACAATTAAAAAAAATCCTCCATTAAGGTTAAAAATTAGACCAAAACTTCTCCAGTACTCCAAAAGGAAAGATCAAGCTCACATCTCAATGTCCAGCTTTAGCTTTTGAATCTGCAAATGGGTAGAAGTTATGGTCAAATAAAATTTAGAAGATTCAAGTAACCATATAGACATCAGCAGAAAATTTACCTGAATAAGCAATGCCCGAGCAAGCTCTCCATGGAGAAGGTTTTGAATTGGATGCATCAGCTCCCTCTCATATCTGCAGTAAAAGGAATAAGAACCGGATCATTCTTCCAATCAATCTGAGAGATTGGCTTTATTGGCTGAAGAAGAACAGGTAAACATATTTCACTAGTTCCTAGGGGAACAAAGTGTCCACTACTGCAATCAAATACAATCTCCTTCAAATCAATCTGAAGGCATTGGCTTTATTTATTGACTGTAAAACAAGCAAACTCAACTCACTAGTTCCTAGGAGAACAAAGCATCCATGATTGCAACCACATTTACAAAATATCCATGAGAACCAAAAAATATCTAAATAAGCATCCACGATTGCAACCACATTTAAACAAACTCCATGAAAAACCAAAAAATATCTACATATTACATATTAGCTTTGTGAAAGTACATAAATTCCATTTGGCATAAAAAGAAGCTGATGAAATGAAATCACAATTATAAACTCAAATATACATAAAATGCAATAGCACTAGCCATTAGACTTCTGTTATCAACCATGTGTGTGCGCGTAGGCCTGTCCATCCGGGCCGGCCCGGCCCGGCCCGGCCCGGAAATCCGGGCCCGGGCCCGGGCCCAACCGGGCCGGGCTCCGGGTCGGCCCGGATTTTTTTTAATTTTTTCTTTTCTTTTTTTTGATAAAAAATACTAAAAATTAGTTTAAATTTATTATATTTTATGTAATTATGTATTAGTATATACTTACAAATTATTATGTAACTATATATTATATATACATATATTATATATACATATATATATATACTTATATAAGAGAGACTATACATATATAAGAGAGAGTATACTTATATATACATATATACTAAGAGAGAGTATTTATATATACACAAATATATTATACATATATAAGAGAGTGTATACCTATATATACTTATATAAGAGAGAGTATACATATATAAGAGAGAGTATACTTATATATACATGTATAGTATAAGAAAGAGTATATATATACATACATACATACATTATACATAATTACATATATAAGAGAGAGTATATATACACACACATATTATACATATATAGAAATATATTATATATACATATATTATATATATAAAAATATATGATATATACATATATTATACATATATAATACAAATAAAAAAAACACTATTCCGGGCCGGGCCGGGCCGGGCACCAAGAAGGCGGCCCGGAGCCCGGACTTGGCCCGGGTTTCCGGGCCGAGGCCGGGCCGGCGGGCTTTTTGGACACCAATATGTGCGCGCGTATGGTGACTGATGTGTGGTACATGTGTGTGCATCTGTGTGTGTGCGCGTGCATGTGTGAGAGAGATGATTCAAGCAGAAACTAATCTAAGAAAGACATATAATAGTAGTGTTTTTATCCAAAAGTTTTGTGATTATCTACATTGAACCATTGTGTTCACCTTTGTTACCAAAATAAAGGGAAAATGTATTATACCTGTCCATGACAATTTCCATCATATCTTGATCTGAAAGACTCTCAGGAAGCTTTTGACCTTTTGTTTGCTCACCGAATGCCAACAACATTCTGCAACTCCAAGACAAGAAATAATGGGATGAGAAAGCATACATCTATCTTTAGCATCAGAGAAGCCCATAAACATTAACCAACAGTATATTATAGAATTGAAAGACATTTATTCAACTATCATGGCCCCTAAGGCCATGGAATCACGCTGGGCTTCACTCCCTTGTGAACTACTGAACTACATCACAGTGGAACTTAAGCAGCAGAATGAACCCCATATAATAAATGGCAAGGACTAGTGTAACAAGAAAAAAAAAAGGTTTCCAGGAGATTGTGCGCTGTAGTTTTGGTCCCTGCATTTCATTAGCCAGAGGCTTTTTTTTTAATTGAGGATGTTCTTAAATGTAACATGTGTAGACTCTACAGAAGAAGCTTCTGTTATGAAGCCGTGTCAGACACATAAAACAATGATGCCTCTTAACATGTAGCTGTAATTTTCTTGTGCTATGGTCAATATTTGATGTGTGTTACCCTTTTGTTGTTCGTAGTCAATATGTTACTTAATTCACTCCAAACCCATCGAACTATAATCACATGAGTGGTACGTTCCCTATCCGAATCCTCAAGACAGATGACTCAAGGAATGAAAGGAAAGTACAAGCGACTAATTCGCTCAAAGAGTTTCTCCTAATTAGGCACTAGATTTTGGTACTCCTTTAAAAATGCATGTATCCATGCTACTTAATGTAGATGAATGATCAAATATGCACATCATAGTTACTGGAATACAAGATATAGTTGCATAGAATCACTTGAAGCCTAAGTTGGATGGAAATGGGTACCGGTATGGGTACTTGTACAGGACGCGGCAAAGTTATAAAAGGTAGGATACGGGGACATGGCTACAAAAAGATATATATACACATACATATTGCAACAAAATGTAGCGTAGGGGGACATGTAGGGGTGTCCATTTGGGCCCATGGCCCGGGCCGGCTGGGCTCCGGACCCTCTTGGTGAAGCGCGGGCCCGGACCGGTTATATATATATATATATATATATATATAAGTATTTATATATATATATATATATATATATATGAGATTAATGGGTATCCTTGTCATAGGAGGGGATTTCCTCCTATGACGCCTCTAAAATCACATGATTGAGCGACATTGTGGATGATCCGCTCCGTTGAACTTGATCTACATATTCTAAAACCCCAACACACCAAGTTTGGGTGAACCCGTCGTCGTTTGACCCTCCATCGGGCCACGTGAAAAGTTCTATTCATTCAAAACCGTTAAAATTGATACGAGTGGATGAATGGTCAAACGATGACGGGTTCACCTCAAACTTGGTGTGTTGGGGTTTTAGAATATGTAGATCAAGTTCAACGGAGCGGATCATCCACAATGTCGCTCAATCATGTGATTTTAGAGGCGTCAAGGAGGAAGGAGGAAATCCCCTCCTATGACAAGGATACCCATTAATCTATATATATATATACACACACATATATATATATATATATACATATATATATATATATATATATATATATATATATATATATATTATTTTCATATATTTTTATATGTAATTATATTATGATATGGTCATTATATATATACACTCTCTCTCTCTCTCTCTCTCTCGCTCTCTCTCTTAGCATGGTGTAGATACTAAGATATAAGAACATAAATATATATAATGTAGTTATAAGTATACTTATATGCGTATATTATAGAATTACAGTTATACAAGTGCATAAGTATAATTATATGTAAGTATATTGCATCTAGTATATATAAAAGTATATCATATAAGTAAATTGTATAACTATACTTAAATAAGCATAATGTAAGTATGTAAGAATTACATATATAATATATATTTATGTGATTCTCTCTCTCTCTCAAGTTATAACTTATAAGTGTATATAATATATTTACATATAATATATGTATATATATATATATATATAACACATATAGCTATATATATACACACACTCACACACACACTCTCTTTAGTATAGTATAAATGCTAAGATATAATAATATAAATATATATAATGTAGTTATAAGTATACTTGTATGTGTATATTATAGAATTACAGTTATATAAGTATATATAAGTGCATAAGTATAATTATATATAAGTATATTGCATCTAATATATATAAAAGTATATCATATAAGTAAACTTTATAACTGTGCTTAAATAAGCATAATGTAAGTATGTAACAAATACATATATAACTATATAATACGTATTTATAAATAAGTAATATATATTTATGTGATTCTCTCTGTCTCCCATGTTAAAACTTATAAGTATATACAATATATGTACATATAATATGTATATATAATATATAGCTGTATATATACATATATACTCTTAGCATGGTATAGATACTAAGATGTAAGAATATAAATATATATAATGTAGTTATAACTTACAAGTATACTTATATGTGTATATTATAGAATTACAGTTATATAAGCATATATAAGTGCATAAGTATAATTATATATTAGTATATTGCATCTAGTATATATAAAACTATATCGTATAAGTAAATTGTATAATTGTACTTAAATAAGCATAATGTAATTTTTATTCATTAGGGATGTATTCATTTATTGTGATGCGACAAATTCCAAAATAAATTTATAATTGTAGATGATTAACTGATTATTAATAAAGAAGTTATTTTTATCATTTTAATTTTTATGATTTTTTGTATTTGTAAATTATATAATTACAAGTGATTAATAATATGATTAATTTATCAAAATTTTATTTACTTTTTTTGCTATGTATTCTTGAAAATTTTATAAAATTTAATTTATCAAAACGGGCCCAGCCCGGGCCGTTTGGACAGCCCTAGGGACATGGCTATAAAAAGATTTATATGTTGAAATTAATGATTTACATGAGGTCAATATTGTTTTTCATTGACATGTTATGAGAACTAAAATTCCTATAATATTTTTATGTTTCTTTTATTATATGGATTATAAATTAGAAAACCATCATTTTTTAAGTAGATAGACACAAGACCCTTTAAAATAATAGTTCGAACATGATCTATGTTCAATGAATTTTAGGAGGAGGGTGTGAAGTGTAGTACAATTATAAGACCAACAATGCTTTATGGGCTAGAATGTTGGGAAATTAAGAAACGTCATATGCAGAAAATGAGCATTGTAGAAATGAGAATGTTAGAATGGTTTTGTGGGTATACACTAATAGATAGGATAAGAACCGAGTGCATTCATACTCAATTAGAGTTTGCTCCAATTGAGGATAAAAATGAGAGGAAATAGACTAAAGTAGTTTGGTCATGTACAATGGAGACTTCTTTGTGCACCACTTAGGAAATGTAATAATATTGTAGTTAAAGAAACAAAGAGATCTAGAGGTAGACCTAAAAGAACTTAATTTGGAGCAATTAAGAAAGATATGATAATGGTTAATTTAACAAAGTAGATGGCCCATAATGAAACAGAATGGAAGAATAAGATTCACATAGCCGACCCCAAGCATTTGGGATAAAGGCTTTGTTGTTGTTGTATATATGAAGTGTAGGATATGTGTCCAAGAAGTGTATGAGAAGTGTATTAACTTAAAATATATTGCATACGCGAGTACATGCCCAAATAAATGTATTTATATGCAAGGAGTGTCCCAGGAGTATGAGTACGGATACGGGTATGTGTCGGGTACGAGTACGGCTTTAGTTGATGGTACCCAAGTAATATAGCGTGAAGCTCAGAGTTAGCGAAGCATTTATAAAGTTAGTTTGTTTTTAGAGAAATTCAGCATGGACCTGAGAAGGCCAGACTTGTCTGTAACAAACATTACTGTCCCAACGATCCATAGACTGACTGAAAAATGCAAGTTGTAAAAACTGCACTGCTTCACCTATGGAGAGAATTTGAAGTCAAGTGAACCTCTTCAGCCTCCATGACACCTTTTTGTCTTCCTCTGAATGTCTCAAATAGATCGTCTCTGATGGAAATAAGCTGATAACAGATTTAAACAAGACATATGTGTTAGTAAGTTTTGTGCCCTGAAGATACTTTAAAAAGCAGCCCAGCAAGAAATCAATACAAACTGTTGCTATGTAGAATGTAGTGCAGCAAAATATGCAATAAGCAAACAATTAAAAGTAAAATCAAAGAGGGCTGAAAGTTACGTAACGATAAACATATATAATCAAAAGATCGACAGAAAATCTTGCAGAAAGAGTACTCAATGAAGAACTATAACCTATACATCTAAATAAAACAAGTTTGGTAGTGCCTAAAAATGGTGGGGAAAAAAAACACTAGTATAGACACAGGTTATATAAAAGTTCTTTTAATTTGCATAAAGTCAAGTAATAAGAGCATGTTTCCTTTCTAGAGGCATCAAATTAATGTAGATAATCAATCAATTTTCCACATAGTTCACCAATTGTTACAATGAAACTGACATATTGAACTAAGTTAAACCCAAAATAACAGCCAAACATTAAGAAAAGAGGCCAACTAACCGCTGCTTATCAATCTTCAAAGGAAATTTCCTATAACCAACACTATGAAATGAATCAAGATATATAACGCATTGATCCATACCTGACACTGATAACTAGTTCTTTCACCTGTCTAATGCAATCTACCATGACAGTACTCGTCCTGTTGGTGTAGTTTAAATAAAGAAGAAGAACAAAAACTTCATTTCCTCTTTATTATTTGTTTTTCTCCTGCCATTTTGACATGCTATTGTTTCCTATTTTATTCTCAGTTAATCAAATCCATAGTATGTAGAAAGGGAGAGGGGAAGAGACTGCTGATGCAGCAAGAAATGGTAACAAAATGAGTGCAATAGTAAAAAGCTAGATGTAGCTTTTAACTAAGAAAAGGATGGAAAATTCATTTGATATGTTTATTATTAATAAAGCAAGTTCAAGTCAAGGGAGCTATTACCCAAAAAGCAGACAAGGCAGTAAAAAAGGAATATAGTTGCTAACTGGAGATAGATGATAACTCTTGATCGAGATGAGTGAATAAAAAGGACTAATACATATGCCCCAAACTTTATGGAGAAAACGTTTTTATCTTTTTTTTTGTCTCTGTTCAGCACGCAGAAAACGAGACCCTTCAAAGAAGTTGCCTCTACGTTTCCTGTGCAAATGGAGAAGAGAAAATACAGGATTTTACACCTTTGGCCATCGCCATTATCAATGCCTTACCACCTCTTTTGGTAAACCTTTTTCTTCCTTCACTGTGTTAGACTCAATACTATTACTGCATTGGCTCATGAATTCATGTATGTATCATATATTCATATAACTTACTTTTAGAAGGTTGTTTCGCCAAATGTTGCCGGAACCAAGTTGGCCACCATGTTTTTTAAGAGAAGAGGCAATAACATGTTTATGACCAAGCAAAGTTGCTTAAAATATTTCTCTTCAAGCTCGGCCTCGTAACTTGCAGACAGAGCTTAGAAGTAATGTCTAGCCAGCGCAACTATTTATTATCTGTAAGTTGCTAACACTCTTGAGCATCACATCACTGGAATACAACTACTGCTTCAATTATCAGCAAAACATAGTGTACGTGGCATATATTTATACAAACTCCAAGTTTATAATATGGTAAAGAACACATGCTGTCAGGATAACATGTGTACATGCATGCACACATGGTAGACTAGCCATCTATACAACTGTAGAGTATTCCATAATAGGGGGTTCACATTTGATAATCATGATACAAGTGCCAGTTTCAGGTAGAATTGCAGCAAAGGATAAAAAGAAACCAAAACGATTCTGGATGGTGTCGCCAAGATTCAGATAACAGATTCACAAATGAAAAATGTTAACCTATTTTAATCCTGAACTTCTTCTTCCAAAGTACAAATTTTAATGCATTTTCTTCATGACATGAAAATTATTTCTTTCATGTTAACTTGTGTCCATAATTTCATTAAGAGCTAGCCCGTCTCGTGCACCGCTAAATTTCCACAGATGTGTAACTTTGGTAAAGGAGAAAAAAAAGTCCTTGCGACATACAGTCAGTGTTATCTTGGGCGCTCTGAGATGCTCGCCTCGGGCACCGGGCATTTTGGGCTGTAAATGCACCTTGCACGAGATATGGGGTGCATTGTAAGTGAGGTGTGGGCTTCATTGCACCCATGCATCGGTGCGCCTGGTGCGTCTCGCTACTAGTCTCCATTTTGCTACTATTTTTAATACAACATCCTCTTATTCCTCCTCTTTTGCCTTCTCTTTTGTCTTTGTTTCCTCATTCTCTTTCTCCTTTTCCCAACTTCTTGCCTACGCCCTAGTCTTTTTACTCAAATTTTTTCCCTTTTTCCTCTCTTGTTATTACTATTTCTATATATGGAAGGTTGTGAAATCACAAACAACTGTTCTAGATATTAAGGCATCAGTTATCAATATTGTACAATTTGATTATGTGTCTTTGTACTTTTGCTAAGTTATATGTAGGAAGTACTTTTAAATCAAGGCCTGCATGTGTTATGCTAGACGATCCTCTTCTTAGAATTTTAGTAATTATGGACACATGATTTCAGAGAAAAGTTCCTTTATAAGATTTCAGTGTGATTAATTATTGCAAACATGGAAGGATAGAGTTAAGTTGACATTAACTTTCTTTTAACTGACGTTAAAATTATGAATTAAGATCCTATTTTTGTGATTTGGTAGATGAAATTATTATCTTAATGTCATTTTTCTATCAAAAAAATTATGTGCCATGTGCCTTGGTTCACTGAGGCACACGCATCACCTTGCTCCTTGTGCATGATGTGCGCAAGGAGAGTTTGCACCGCACATTGAGCCTTGCGCCTTGATAGTACTGATACAGTGTTTCGCAAAAATCTACCATTAGAGCATTCCTCATAACATACAGTACAAGACAAAATCTACAATGTGCAAAGGGGTTGTAGTTGAAGGTATTATCATTCATTTTGTAAAAGTACAGCCAAGGTTTTAAATAGCGGTTATCGGGGATTTATCGGGCGGTCAAAATCCTGATCGGATAGCGGAAATCGGGGATATATCGGGGATAAGTAGTATTTATCGGAGTGATATACTGGATGATGTATATATATAATATGATAACTAAAAAATATAATCTAACCATACTTAATGAAATATAAACATACCAAAATGTAAATCATCATGTTTAGAATCACTAACCAATTATAGAAAGCAAAACTTGCATCTTGACTGCACGATGAAACTATTCGATTGCATAGCCTTACTTATTGACCGATAATCCCGATAAAAAAACCTTACTTATCAGCCGATAAGTACCGATAACGCCGATAACTCCCCGATAACTTACCAAAAACCATAACCGATTAAAAATCCAAGTTATCCTATCGGAGAGCTCCCAAATCCGATAACTCGGCCGATAATATCGATTATCGGCCGATATTTAAAACAGTGAGTACAGAAAATCACTTTTCGATGAATCAAATGGCCATATGAGGGAATAACATGGTGAAACATGGATCCTTTAGGCCAGATGAATCAAATTGATAGCCCTTGGAAAAATTCCTAGAACAAGCATAACACTTTCCTATCAACAAATTATAACCTTGTTTGACTGCGACAATCTAGCAAGAAAATAGAAAAACTGAACATACAAAACTGACGCTTAATCATACCGGTTGTTCAACATGCTCTTTCCAAAATCCAGCTGTAGATTCTTTTGCTTCTTGGATCCAGTTGTCAATATCAGAACTTCCCATAAAACTACTATGCCGCAATAGCCAAACTGAACACAATGAAAGGCCAACTGCTCCACAAGTATAATGTAACCAGTACAAGGTCGATTTTCTTGGTTTTTGACACCTGGAAAACTAAAACAGCAAAGAAAACAACACATCATTAGACACATCACAATATGATGAGCTGAGTAGTGTATTATACTAATATATAAAACAACACTCAAGAATAAGGTGAGTTAAAGTTGCATGAAATAAATTGCTTTGATAATGTTCCGGATTGCTTTCGCTTCCAAAGACGATTTCTGTAAAATTAAATTCTTCAAATGCACTTTCCTTAAGGTGATTACAAGTGATAACTCATGACGATTTTAAGACCTTTCTAATCAAAACTTCAGCTATGAGCAAGAAGACAAGCTGAAAAAGTTTCCCAAACGCATTAACCAAAATTTCCATGACCGGCTGTCAAGATCTGAATGGTGCCAATTCTTGACCAAGGCAACTATAAGCATGTGAGAACCATGCTGACACTTTGATGGGGCCATTTGGCTAGGAGGTGAACCTCACTTTCTGGGCATGCAGTTTAGAAGTCACAGTAAAGGAGGAATCTCTAGCTAGATTACCCCAACGGAGGAAGAGAATGAATAAACCAATAAGATGATAAACTTGTGATAATGAAGTAAACTGTATCTATCTTTCTTTCTAAGGTAAAATTAAACAAGGAAGGACCCATTAAAACAGATTTCTGCAATAAGATGTGTGTTTATATCGACTTCAATAAAATTATGATGTGAACGAACTTTACAAGCAAAAATGCATGTTGAAAGGAAATTACCAGAATTTATATGTTAAAATAACTTCTCACATCATCATGCCATGCGAAGGTTTAGGCAAAACTCTTTATCCTTTTGAATACTAAATGACACAATTTATGGACAATATAAGTTAGCTTAGCTTCTTGAACTACCTAAACCAAAAGAGATCATCGCACAAAATAAACAAAATTTAAATAACTCAATCAAGGAGATAATCAATAAAATGACATGTAAATAATGTCAACTAAATTCGATACTAGCAAATAAATCCATCAAGAATCAAATTTGTTTTGAAGAAAAAAATGATGAAACAATATTAAATAATTCCATCCAGGATCAAATTTATTTTGAAGAAAAAACAATGAAACAATATTATCTGCAAGTTGGTGATGTCACCATGTAGAAGCAAGATTCATGGGTTTCTTGCTTGTGAAAGAGTTTTCTATTTTGATATGCTAGAGTTTTTGTGGTGGTTTAATTCCTGATCCCATTGCCTGATGTTATTTCTATTCGAGGGCCTAGAAGTGAAACTTATAATGAAAGAGTTGTGTATGAAATTAAACCAAAGTTGTGTAATAGTTGTAAGATTGTTGGCCATGACTCTAATAATTGCAAGAAGAAGCAAGTAAATTATATACAAGTGCAAAATCAGAAGGAAGATATTCAGGTTCATTCAGGTTGAAGGTGTGACAAATCAAGATGGCTGGCATACAGCTCATAGACCTGGTCAAGCTACTCCTCCTGTTGTTGATTATCTGCACTCTACAGCATACTAATGATTTAGATCGTCTTGTTACCAATATACAGGTGTGGTGACACAAGACACAAGAAATAATGCATTCTCCCTTGGTTTAGAGGGGAAGATCATCTCAATGAATTTCCTTTAAATATAACACAAATATATGGGTGTTATTTGTGCAGGAATCTACTTTCCTCTTGATTAATCAGCCATCAAGAAAGATTAATGGACCCTAAACTCCTCTAAATATCCACTCACCCATACAATTAACTTCCTGGTATAAACATCTTTAATGTGAGAAGACGCATCTGGTCTTTCATCTAGCTTTCCTTCCATCTGTGTCCACAGTAAAGATGCATAAAAGAAGCAAGTATGAGAGATTAATATGTTAACAAATATCTACATCATTAGTATGATGTAGAGTGCTTCTGTTGATATTCCCCTCCTCCCTCCCCTGCCCCAAAAAAAATTACAAGATTATTAACTATTAAGAACGTCCCTTCTTGAATATTCCTCAACAGAATGATTTTAGCAAGCCCATGGATTAAAAAGGCTATCTTTTCTATTGCTAAGAATAAAGCCCCTGGGCCTGATGACTATTTTGCTGCTTTCTTTAGGAAATCTTGGGGTGTTAGTGGACAAGATATTATTGACACTGTGACGTAGTTCTTTCAAAATGTAAACTCTTGGGAGAGCTAAATTTTACTACTCTTATTTTGATTCCTAAGGAGGAAAACCCAAGCAATTTAGCTGATTTTAGCTGACTGTGATTCCAAATTACAATATGAAGGTGTCGGGCAAAGGGAGATCTCAGGGTCAACACCAGACGATGGATGCGCAAGTAGAGATATAATCATTTTAAAGGGTTGTCCATCTGCTCATTGTTTTCTATCACATTTCAACAAAGCTTATATAACAACAAATGAAAGATATGAAGGATCGTAAGACTATTTATCTCTCTTTTCACAGAACTTCCAAAGGGAGGATTAATGCTGCTCAGGTTTAGATCAACTGTACTACAGCTGTGGGATTGCCATATTTTTTTAAAACAAATTATTTTGTCTTTTGGGGTATAGTTCTCAACGTGAATATCACAAGCTGTACATTGTGGGAGATTCCATAGTATTTGGTCAGCTTAATTCAAAATGCAGAAAGTACATATAAATTCCTTATAAATTGCAACACCCCATCTAAATATGCCTGGCTGGATTTTGATAAAGAATTCGCAAGGTCAATCTACATAGTTAAAAAAAACAAGGTTATGGTTATGGTTCATAACATGAATTCATGAAAAATAAGCAGACACGTACATGCTCTTAATGGAATATCAGTAATTCAACCTACATGTGACACTCATGTAAACCCTACGTTCAACTATAGGAAAAAGAAACAGAGAGGTACAAAGGAAAAATGCACTTACAAAGAAAGATAGATACGAATCTAATCTTTGAAGATTTTGACGAAATACATTAATTGCATCCCCTATTTCAGTATCTTTCCATTGTGATTGTTCCTTGTCTATCTCACATAACTTCTCAAAGATAAGCGCACATGAGCTTTCCCCTTCCATGGAAAATGAACAATTGCTCTGAGATTAAGAAAAAGCATGTACAATTACAGCTGGGAGTCACTAGCATGGCAAAAATACATATTTTACAAAGCTGCTAGATGGATATTAAAACAAAGTAAACGTTTTAAGCATGGAGGTTTAATAAAGATTACCTTGTAGATTTCAGATGGATGGCTAATGGAAGCTTCAAGTTCTGAAAAGATGCTATTGATTGCTTTTAATAATTGGGGCAAGAAGTTGTCAGAGTCCTCTGTTAGCATTTGCCCAAATTTGTTCACCTCCAAATAAATCTACAAGGACCGTCATTTAAAAAAAAATTGCTATAGGTCTAACGAGCATGTTAAGAGGTCACACTCTAAAATTGAAGGCAAAATGTTAATGCCTAAAAATAGCGCTAAGTAACTCATGCCAATTATGAAACAAATTATATGAGCAAATTCCTACGATAAAACGAAAAATTGTCAATCAAAGCATAAAACTGAGCACGCATATTGATACATATGAAACTGAAAGTTGATTTAAAGGTGGCAGAACCTGAAATCAACTGGGTAGGCATCAGTTTGACTTAAGCTTGTGCAATGCAAACCTGAGCAAGGAACGTTGCCAAGCAACACTGGAAACTTTTCAAAACGGCTATATTTGCAGATATTGTACCAGCAGCAGAACGAGACATATGCCCAAATGGAGACCCCTGAGTACCAAATCTAGTTACAATCTGATATGTTCCATCAACAAAAGCCCGTGGACCCCTCTGGAAAATCATAAACGATATTTTCCGAGTACTTGTTCCCTGAGACAAAAAAGGCTGAATTTTATGAACAAAACTTAATAATGTATATTGTAATAGGAAAGAACCTTATCTATTTATACAGAGCATATTTTAAACTGATTAGATAAAGTTTTAAATTCGAGTAACAACAACCTCAGCTAGAGACTGCCAAAATAACAAGCTCTTTTGTATATTATGCAAGCTTGACAGAGTATGTCCCAAGATATCTTCTAATATAGCAAGTACTCTTGACGTGTCTCTGGCAATCCTGCAAATAGTAGATATTGATTAACCTTGACATGCCTATCATTAAGATGAAGCTGCAGAAAATATAATATCTAACTTCAGATTTTATGCATTTAACGAACTTTTCTTTAAGGCCTTACAAGTATGGATGCATAAAATGTTAAAAAATGGTTTATTTGCTTGCTGGAATTATCCCAGTTCCACATGTTATCTCATGATTTTAGACCTTCGAGTTAGTCCTACGATTAGGGATGCAAAGGTATATTGATATTCGTGGGTATGTATGCCGCCATGTGCATCCTTTATATCAGATATATCAATATATGGAATCAGTCAACTGAAATTACATTGATCATAGATTAGCGGGTCTATGATAAATGGTGATCCAGATATATGCCTAAGCTTTTTAGATATGTCAAATAGAACGTAGAGCTCTAATTAGAGAAATGTCAAATTAATTAAACATTTTATATGTAACTATCCTATATGTTTTTCAGTCTTTCATATCCACTTTGTATTCTCATGGGACCATATCAGATACGTATTTGTATCAGTATTCATGATAAATAAGCGAATATTGATATAATAACTTATCATATCCAATCCACATTCGACTCATTTGCACCACTATATATGATGATCATGAATACCACATCTGAGAATCTGAGATCTGAAATATCATTCCCTTCTCACATACATGATCATAAATACCTTAAATTTGATTGTCAAATGATCCTTAGAGAAGGAGAACGAGTGCAGATTCGAGCTGGTTAGAGAAATTTTTTTATTTACTTAACAATTTAAATCAAAGAGCCTATATATTTCTCATTCTTAATATTTTCTCTCATATCTGCAGCATACATTTATCCAATTCATATTATGGGTTTTTCTTACCGAACTGCGTGTCTATTTTAACATTATCCATGATTACTAAGTGATATGGGTATGATAAGAATCATATCTGATCAATAATTGATCCATTTGCATCTTTATCGATGATAACCATGAATAACATGTTGGGATTTATGCCTGAGGCCAAACACAAATACCGAGAGAGAAGGACAAAATACAATCACAATAATGGCACAAACACAAACAACCAATATTACGTGGTTCGGCAATTTTGCCTACGTCCACAGGAGCGGCACAATTAATTTCTTATTAATCACAAGAAATTACAAATAAGTGAGAATATCTCAAACTTGATATCTCTCAACAAATAGCAGGTGATTTTAATCTAAAATCACCACTCAAATACTCTCTCTTAATTACCCAAATAAAACCCCCACAGAAATCCCCAATTTAATTCAACTCCTTTTCTCCTTATTAATGAGAAAGGTACTAATTTGGGGCTCAAATCAAAACCGCAGAGAGAAACCCAATCTCAAAATTGCCTCCTCTCCGCCGCTTCTCTGCTCACGCCGCTCTGGGGTTTTCATCTCTACTCTGCCGTTCTGGGGTTTTCAACTCTGCTCTGCCGCTCCACCTATGCACGAGAATAGGGTTTCCCTTTTATAGGGAAACCCTAGGTCATACAGCGAGATCCAATTGTCTCCAGCTGGATCCTACAACTCAAACAGGCGAGCTACTCTTCAGGCGAGCACCGCAGGCGACAGGCGAGTTCTCCTCCAGCTGGCGTCCACTCACAAGCGGCGATCTCATGATCATATAGGCGAGCACGAATCTCGCCTTCTTCCACTTGCCTTCAACCCGCCAGCAGGCGAGCTCGAACCAGCGCCCCGACCTCGCCATCAAGAGCGCAGATGACCCGCGACCCAACAGGCGAGTTCCATCCTCGCCTTCAAACCCTCGTCGCCTACTCAACCTCGCCTGAACCACTTCGCCCCCTTGTTCAGGTGAGTTCTTCTACAAATCTCCACATTGGCAAAGTTTTTTCAAAACTGAGCCGATACCAATCAAACCAAATGTCTCACTTGTTGCGTCCAGTACGAAGTAAAACAATTCACAACAACGGACTCAATCCATAACAAGTCAGGAACCCAAATGAGAATGAGACCACTCTCCAAACGTCGGTATCTACTCACCAAATCGGCTGCATCATAAATGACTGCCTACGTATCCTCTTGCCCAAGGAATTAAGCCTTCACGTAGTTCATCCAACGACCTCCAAATGCCCTCAATCAAATAGAAGAGTTCTCAACTCTTCTTCAACAAATATACGGCTGATAGAACTCCTAATGGCCCTAAATTGTAACGAACCAAATATCTCCTCTTGAGGTGAACCAATGGTCATATCCAAACTACGTCTATCAGCTGCACTCGAAACAAACAACTCATCATTTGCATCCAAAACAACATGATCCCCAAACTGTGTCACCTCAGCCCCAAACTGTGTCACCTCAGCCCCAAACTGTGTCACCTCAGTTTGAATCCCAAACGATACAGTGTGATCTGGAGTATGTGGAGATCTCCACCCAACGTGGAGTAGCATCACTCTCCACCCGTTAGAATATCCCAACGATCTGATCAACACTCTCCACCTGTCAAGAGTCAAAAGTGATATTCCTGCTCAGAGCAAAATCAGAGTCTCCTAACCGAGCCTCTAATCCTAAATGTACAATTGGATCAAATCTCACATTCACGATGTGATCAAGTGCTGGGTAGCCAAACATCCGACACAACCTAAAATCTAAAGCAGCTCTACCAGATCTAAAATCTCTAAACACAGCAGTCGGTAACCTATGTATAAGATGGCCCAAACAATATCGAAGCTCGATCACCATAACCAATGCTCAACATCAAACGTCGATCCTCCTCCAGAAATAACAGATTAACAGCTAACCAAATCTTCCATCTCATCTCGTCGCCCCAATGTTTTCTCTCCAATGAAGTGTCTCAAACTGCCATGAGCTCGACATAAACACAGAAAAAACAACGAATTACCTTTCTACCAATACACTTTCTCAAACTATTGTTGACTACTAGGACCTCAAACCAACGGGACTTGGTTGCAGCCCATAAATGCCTAGTACAATCCCCAAATCAGATATCGATTATCTTTTAATGATGCCTCCTTAGAAGGCCCCCAAATGTCTGAATGAACACCACCTAAAAGACCCCTCGATCGATGGAAAGAAGTGTCAAACTATACCTCGGTCTTCTTGCTCATCTCAATGTGCTCAAAGGACTTCAATCTACAGGTCATAGCACTTCTTAACAATCTATGCACGGCATAGCCAATCAAATACCCCAACAACAAACAACGTCACAATCTAGCCCCCAATGAAGTCATCAGCTCTCTATCAATCACCATGCTCCCAAACAAATAATACAAATTACTCCTTCTGACGCCCTTCATCACAATCATGGACTCCAATGTGACCTTCAAATGTGCATCCACCAAGGTCATTCTATAGCATGCCGTCTTCAAAACTCCAAGTGAAATGATGTTCTTCTTCAACTGAGGAACGAACCTCACTTCATCCAACTCCCATATCACTCTGTCACTCATCTGAATACGAACGGTATCAATACCATCAATAGGGCATTCGTGGTCATTACTCATGAGTACGACATCCCTACTTTCCAACTCCTAAAAGCTAGAGAACCAATCATTCCTAGGGCAAATATGGTAAGAAGCACCCGAATCTAACATCCACTCAGTGGAGTCGGCAACACAAACTGACGATAGTACAGATAACGAGTAGCCCGAAGAATCCGAATCTGAATTATTATCTCTAGCCCTGACAATATTCACCTCTAAAGCTTGAAAAGCTTTCCCCCTATTCTTCCCTGCTCGATCTGTTAACTTTGGGCATTCGGTTTTTCAATATCCATCATCTTTACAAAAGGTACACTGATTACTACAAACTCCAGAATGTGCCTCTCTAGACTGCGACCTTCTACCACAGTTTGGACTCTTTACTCTTGCGACCAATACCCTCGCTACAGGCTCAACAGAAGTCTCATTATCTTTCTTTCGAAGCTGCACAAATACAGCGGTGACCTAACTATACGAAAGAGATGCATTCACATTAATAAGAATAAGAACGAATGTCTCATATTCCTCGCCAAGCAAGAAACTCAACAACAGCAACGTCTTGTCTTTATCTTCAATCATCACATCTACATTCGTTAAATTCGCAAGAAGCTTCGTGTAGTGGTTCATGTGATCACTAATGAAGATCCCCTTCTTCAATTGGAAGCGATAAAACCTCCTCTTCAAATACAAACGATTTTCTACACTTTTTGTTAAATACTTGCTCTCTAGGACCTCCCAAATCTTCTTAGCCGAAGTCTCATTCATCACATCATATTTTAAATCTTGAGTGAGACAAAACGTAATCACACCACACCCCGTTTTATTCATCTTCTTCCAAACCCTCTCATCAATGTCGTCCGGTTTCTCGTTCGACTCCAACTTATCTTTTAAATTTTGCACGTTGAACGCATCCAAGACTTCGCATCGCCAAAATCCAAAATTATTAGTGTCATTAAACTTCTCCACGTCTATCTTCATAGCGTAAATATTCAAATTTTGGATGGTTTTCACACTGGAAGAACCCTCCATAACTCCTTATTTCTCAGTCATCTATCTCAAAGCACCAACAACCAATGCAAAACAAATGAAGAATAGGTCCAAACTGATAAAGAGAAATTTTTACCTCCAACTGAAATTGTAACAAGAGCCTCCAAAAGATCTTATCCCTACACGACGGTAGACAAGACACCAATAGTAAAAATCCCACATTTATCACCAAACGAAACCCTAGACGAACTTTCAAAGTGATCTACTCCTCCAAATAGCCCAAACGTAGCCCGGAGCTCTGATACCACTTGTTGGGATTTATGCCCGAGGCCAAACACAAATACCGAGAGAGGACAAAATATAATCAAAATAATGGCACAAACATAAACAACCAATATTACGTGGTTCGACAATTTTGCCTACGTTTACGGGAGCGGCACAATTAATTTTTTATTAATCACAAGAAATTACAAATAAGAGAGAAGATCTCAAACTTGATATCTCTCAACAAATAGCATGTGATTTTAATCTAAAATCACCGCTCAAATACTCTCTCTTAATTACCCAAATAAAACCCCTAAAGAAACCCCCAATTTAATTCAACTCCTGTTCTCCTTATTAATGAGAAGGGTACCAATTTGGGGCTCAAATCAAAACCGCAGAGAGAAACTCAATCTCAAAATCGCCTCCTCTCCGCCGCTTCTCTGCTCACGCCACTCTGGGGTTTTCAACTCCGCTCTGTCGCTCTGGGGTTTTCAACTCCGCTTTGTCGCTCCACCTCTAGACGAGAATAGGATTTCCTTTTTATAGGGAAACCCTAGGTCATACAGCGAGATCCAGTTGTCTCCAGCTGGATCCCACAACTCAAATAGGCGAGCTCCTTTTCAGGCGAGCACCGCAGGCGACAGGCGAGCTCTTCTCCAGCTGGCGTCCACTCAGGAGCGGCGAACTCGTGATCATACAGGCGAGCACGAATCTCGCCTTCTTCCACTCGCCTTCAACCCACCAGCAGGCGAGCTCGAACCAGCGCCCCGACCTCACCATCAGGAGCGCAGACGACCCGCGACCCAACAGGCGAGTTCCATCCTCGCCTTCAAACCCTCGTCGCCTGTTCAACCTCGCCTGAACCACTTCGCCCCCTTGTTCAGGTGAGTTCTTCTACATAACACATCTGAGCTCTCAAACATCATTTCCTTCTGGTGCATGCACGATCATGTTTCATGATTACCTTAAACTTCGTTGTCAAACGATCACCACAGAAGGAAAACAACCCTGTAGCCCTAAATTGAGCTGGTCCGCACTTAATGCCCACTATTAGCGATTTAGCACCCAAATTACCAACAGTTTCACTCAAACCAACACAAATCGATGCAGCAAAAGACGAAGAACTTACAGAGAAGACTGAATTGAGTTCGAACCAATAGGAAGAGGGAGCCCTAGCTTTCGTCGCCTCGATCGCGACGGCAGAAACTTCGAGTAGAGATTCGAGATTTTCGCGAGGAGGCTGGAATCTGCAGAGGGGAGAGCTTTGAGGAGAGATCTCCAGATTCGATTCGAGAAGGAGGCGATGAGGGATTTGGTGTCGGTTGGTTCGCCATTAGGGTTTGATGACGGCAGAGTCGCCGCCATTTGAGGTTTTTCGAATTTTTCACCTCCTCGGATCTCTGAGATCGTCGGGATTCGAAATGAAAGAGGAGGGGTTTACGAGTTCGGGTCGGGCCCAAAAAGATGGCTAGCGGACTTTTGACCCGGATCCTAATTCCCAAGAAGAGAGGAGCTCAAAAGTGTATATTTGCACATAAATATATTCTAGCATGTAAAACTTGCTTTGCACATAATGCATAACGATATGAGACTAAACATTTCAAGGGCAAGTTATTGGGACTTATACTACTTTTTCTCTCCAAGAATTGCATACTTAAACTAATAGATTAATGTATTTTTTCATTAATGGGAGATGAACTCAGTCATAGATCTCTTAATTTCCTCCAAAGAAAAGCAATATAATCTTCTGTTGATGTACAAATGATCACACAATCAATATGTATCCGTGTTTGGATGAGTTTGTTGAGGATTAATGAGGGGGTCGCTTTCTTCCCCGACTTTATGTTTGGTTCTTGAGTTGTGGATATCTGAAAAATCTACACGTGTACTCGTGAGAGGGCGGGGTTTGGTTCCCCCGTTATACCTCCGACGATCAAGTTAGCTAATGAACTTGAGTGGGGTCAATAAGAACTATCAGAGTTATTATACATGTGCAATATGATTTGTACATTTTTGTTAATTTGGATCAGAATCCAACATCAAGGATCAAGAGAGAGAGAGAGAGAGAGAGAGAGAGAGACTCTAAG
Source organism: Asparagus kiusianus (assembly GCA_022839385.1). Classification (NCBI taxonomy): domain Eukaryota; kingdom Viridiplantae; phylum Streptophyta; class Magnoliopsida; order Asparagales; family Asparagaceae; genus Asparagus; species Asparagus kiusianus. The sequence goes on along the minus strand of BQKN01061706.1, from coordinate 103,767 downwards.
TTGAAATAGTACCTCTATATATACCAAAGTGGTAAGGGTAGATTGGTCACTTTGGCCTAGTACTGACAGGCGGTGGTGAGGTATAGACTGGCAGCTGCGTCAGCACCTGCTTTACAGGTGTCGACCAGCGAGTGGAGGGAATGTCACTTCCGCATTAAATGAGAAGTGACTGGCGGCGTGGTGATGCCCATGTGGTCCGATGAGTCATAAAAATTGTCTGTGCTAGAGTTTTGATGACACCTGCCAAGCATTAAATGCGATCTTGACATGTTGTCAGCTAAGATAAGCTCAAAGCAGAAACGCCTTTCGAGTCGACTTCGCTAGGCGTCTGGCAAATGGTCGAGTGGACTCGTGGTGAGCCGGCTTCGATGAAAGGGAGCGACAAGTACCGCCTTTCGTGTCGACATCTTCTTTCTCAATTATCACCTGTAAAATCTTGTTGGCTATGAGACATCCCACTTACTATAATCAATGGACTAACTCAACTATCAAAATTCTCACTTCCTCCATTTTTTTCCTTTTGATTATTTAGTATTTTCTTTTATGCATTTGAGCATCCATATATAGTTGTTCGCGGTAAAAATTGTGTTCTTCTTCATTACTGATTCCATTGT